>VZRU01013399.1:0-15202 GCA_013398155.1 Pedionomus torquatus
GAGACCTTCAAGACCTGTCTGGTTGCAACCCTGAGTCATGTGCTCTAGATAATGCTGGTTTAGCAAGGAGTTGCACTAGATGATCTCTAGAGGTCCTTTCCAACTCTGACAATTCCATGATTTCATGATTCTGTGATTTTAACATTGGAAATCTCTTCATAAGCTAAAGAAATTCAGATATCCAGTGTTTAGTTCAGAGAAGAAAGCTGGAAGTTGAGTAACAGCAGGTTCTCTTGTTTCAGGAACGACAGGCCTATTACTTCCTATGCAATTGCAGGTTGGCAGTGAATTTGGTGTTCTTGAAGGCCAGGAAACACTCTGCTGGGGGAAAAAAGTCTGATTATTTGCAATGTGTTTTTACATCTAATTCTTTAATGACATGAAGAAAAACTTACTATGTCTGATGACATATTAAGTTTTTAGATTTGTAATTTATGCTTGTAATTTGATACATTCGGGTTTAGCCTTTCCTAGCCTAGTGTAGAAAAACTTATGACACTAAATATATGAGGCTTTAGACTCCACAGTTGCTTTATGTTTGGAATTGAATCGGAAGTGAAGCTTTGTGACTTTGCTAGTGTTTACATCATAATTTATTAAAAGTTAGCAAAATCATAAACCTTCCTCATCTTTTGCATCCATTGCTTCTCATGTAAAGATCTAGTTTAACAACAAAATAATTAATTATTTCTACATGGAACAATATTTTACAAACTATCAGTTTGATACCAGGAACACTATCATGAGTTAAGCTACAAATAATAGTAAGTCTATGCTGAAGATTCTTCTATATTCAGAAGTGTTCAGAAACAGAGAGGGGCTTTCCCTAGAAGTAGATAACATGCAAAGAAAAAAATAACTTGATTATGTTTCTATAATAATATGATGAAATGTCTAGAATTAATTTGCATGTATGTAGAACTAGGACGTAAATTCTAAAATAATAAGAATAAACAGCCTAAGTTATGTTGCTTTTTTTAGTTTTGGTTTGCCTTTTCTGTCTGCATATAATTACATTCTGCTAACTGTAGACCATTAATTACTGTTTTTCTTTTGCAACTTTCCATCACAGAATATTCTTGTGACTAACTGAGGAAGAAAATTACAGGTATACAATGACTTAAATTAAGCCTATGATGGTGGAAATATTTCATAGTTATTTAATGTATGCCTCACCTTCCTAAAACTGAAATAGGTTTCTTATCAGGCTTTATGCCTAAAGTTGGCCTTTCATAGAATAGAATAGAATCATAGAATGGTTAGAGTTGGAAGGGACCTAGAGATCATCGAGTTCTAACCCCCCCCCTGCCATGGGCAAGGACACCTCCCACTAGACCAGGTTGCTCAAAGCCCCATCCAGCCTGGCCTTAAACACCTCCAGGGATGGGGCAGCCACAACTTCTCTGGGCAACCTGCTCCAGTGCCTCACCACCCTCATGCTAAATAATTTCTTCCTAATATCTCATCTAGATCTCCCCCTTTTCAGTTTAAAACTGTTACCTCTTGTCCTATCACTCCAGTCCCTGGTAAAGAGTCCCTCACCATCTCTCCTGTAGGCCCCCTTCAGGGGCTGGAAGGCTGCTATAAGGTTTGTTGACACCGAAATATTTTATAGATACTGGAAAACCTGATTTTGTGACTCTGTACAAAAAATGGTTTTTAAAATTGCTGACTGTTTTATACTCCTCAATTTTTTGTGTGAAGCACTTCATCTAACAACTGTATTATTCCTTTGATTTACCCTTAGCTCTCTACCCTCACAAAAAAAAACCAAACAACAACAAAAAACACGATGAAGATTTTAAATCTAAATAAACAGAGATGTCAGGGTTGGAAATCCTGCCAAGCTCCAGTGAGTGTTTAAGACAGTTATCATTTGTGCTTTTATTATCTCTTGCCACGTCTTTAAATAACATGAGAAAATGAGTAGAAATAACAAGCAGGTGATCCTGTACATGTGTATATACCTGCCTTGTGCTTCAGGTGTAAATCACTTTCAAAGTTCTCAGTAATTCTGAAAATGTTTCTTAGGAGTGAGGTTACTCCTTATTTAGTGGTTGCTGGGTTTCTTGCCTCCATTGTGGAAATTTTGTCTCCAGTGTCTACACAGAGGCTGTTTTGAATTCCTTGCACTGCTGTTTGGACAGTCTCCATTAGCAGAAAGTCACTTCTCCTTCCATGCGTCTCAATACTAGCAGATGAAGGGATAGAGGAAATACTTTACTCCCAGTATTAACAGTAGGAAAACAGTACTAGTTGAAAGGACCAAACCCATCCATATTGCTAGTCCTGCTGTGTCTATGAATATATTAATTGTCTTCAGTGAGTGTACTTAGGGTTGGAAGCCATATTCAAACTATGAATAATTTAAGATATTTCAGTGACATTTTGTGGTTTTCTTAATGTTGTACCATTTGGAAGTCAAACTTTGTTGTGTAACTGTCACACTGTGTAGAATAACTTGTTTCAACTCAGATAAAAAAGATAAATTTTAAAACTGGTATTTAAAATGCAGCCACTGCTTTAGGTGCAGGTTCTGATTTGTGAAAGATTGGGCTTGGCAGCAGTAGAAACAGCATATTTCCTTTGCAAAGGACTTTCAGCCTGGAGTACTGCATCCAGTTTTAGGTTCCTCAGTACAAGCTAGAGATTGAGAAACTGGAAAAATTCCAGTGAAGGGCTACTAGGATGGTCAGGGACCTGCAACAGGTGACATAGGAGGGGTAACTGAGGGAGCAGAGTTAGAAACTGAAGGATCTACTGAGCATCTACTTGCAAGTCTTCAGCTCCCCAAAAGAGCTATCAAGAAGTGGTTCTAGGGAAGATGGAGACAGGCTCTTCAGAGAGGTGACAAGAGGCAAAAGTTACAAGCTGTAGTGAGGTAACTACTCAGTGAAAATATGGGACAAATTTTCACAGCAAGATTGGGTAGGTACAGGAGCGGTGTGCCCAGAGAAACTGTAGAATCTCCCATCCTAGAAGAAAAGCTCAAAACTTGGCTGGAGAAGACACTGGGGAACCTCATCTAATTTTAAGGTAGTCTTTTTGAGCAGGTGTCTGAGCTGGTGACATCTGGCTATCCCTTCCAACCAGTGTTGTTTGATAACTATATGCACCGGTTTCTCTTTCAGGCATCTTGATCCATTGGAACATATGTTGCTAGAGAGCACTTGACTCCCCTAGGTATAGGTATTTTGTCTTCAGCTTATACAAAATGTATTGGAAATGTCATAATTTGCTTTCCTGATCTTGTAATGAATGTTAGCTACATAAAACCATAATCAAGAGTAAATGAAAAGGAAGATGATAAGTAAGATTATGACCTCTTGTTAAATAGTTTCTGGCATGAACATGGTGTTTCTGTGCAATCTATTTGATTAGATTTTTAGCTTGCCTGGTTTACTCCTTTCTTCCTAACTTATCTGTGCATTCTTCCCTTTGTGATGTTGATAAAATGCATAGGCTTTTAGATTACAGCTGTGCTTCATACCTAGCTTGGAGTTGGATTTCACTCTCCAGTTACAAATACAGAAGAAGAAAATGTAAATCCAAACTAACTGAGACAATTTTTGAGCTGATAAATGCAAGCAAGATATATTCTCATTTTCCTGCCTGAAAAGTTCCTTATTAAGAGGTGAAAAGATAATTTTTTAAAAATTATATTTAGACTAACAAACCATCTGTGTATTTGAAGTGCAATTTTTGGAGGCTTAATTTTGCAAACTACAATTCTTAACTGAGGAAAATCCTACAATATTTTGTGGTAATGTGACACCGCAATTCTATTATACATGTCAATTGGAATTCAAACATGTGCAGGGTGGTTTAAAATTTGCAAGAGAATTAGACTTTAAAAGTAATTTCTTTTGGAACTTTATGCATCTAAAATTTGTTTACACTTACTAATTTCTCCTGAAAGGTTTCTGGCTTCCTTCCTTGAAGTTAACTTCTGTGTGGTCTGGGAAAGCACTTAAAAACCCTACAATGTACTTTTCATTGGGAAGGCATGCCCATATAATGAAAGTCTACTATGAACAGTCATGGGTAAGCAGTTAGGCATTAGAAAATAAAAGTATTTGTTTATATAAATGTTTCCAAACAATTTAGTTTCAGAGACAAAAAATCCAAAGAACACCGAAGATAAGCTAATAGTTTCCATTATAACTGTGTAGCTTTGAAGGAAATTGACATTTGTTTTCTACAGAAACTACATGGTTGATGAAGCAGAGCCAGCTGAATTCAGCTAAAGATCATAAATCTTGTTCTGCCAAGTAAAACCAGAAGTCCAGCCAGTTCTGTTAGTGAGCCTTAGGGCCCACTATTGAGCTTTTAGGGAAAGTCTGTAAGAAATAAGTGTGATTAAACTCATCCCTAACAATGATTCTTTCTAGTGCCTGGATGTGGTATGAAACAGAAACCAGAAAACATTCTTAGTTCCACTAGTAAGTGATCTGCTTGGGTTTTTGATCATTATTTTGGGAGGTTTTTGTTGGTTGGTTGGTTTTACTATGATATATCAGTTTATTTTTGCAGTTTCTCAACACTGTGAAATTCTGCATTTACTCACTGTCAACTTTAGCTTTGCCTGTCCTAATTAATTTTATCTTCAGGCTTTGTAACCTCAATCAAGGTATAATCTTTTGTGGATTATTTGTAGAATGGAGTAAGGGGTCCCTGATAAATCTGCTGCTGAGTTCTATCATCTGTGAAGATGGATCACCTAAGTCCTCTGTTACTTTTTTTTTTTGGTCTTTTAGATTCTTATTAATCCACAAAATCACTCACCTTTTGTCTGTGATAACTTACTAGCTCTAACAGCATCTCATGAAGTATATTAGTATTAACTGTATCATGCTTCCTAATGTATTCGGTGGCTTTCATAAAGAGCTCTAAGAGGCTTGTGTGCAAGGTTTCCTTTTATGAAAGCCATTTTCTCTGTACTTTATAGGACTCCATCATACCACAAAACTGGCATGGAAGCAGGTGCCAGTGAAGAAAAGCTATGGAAGGGTAAATTCTTCTGATTCTATTATATGCAGTAGGCCTTTTGTGCATGAAGAAGTGTGTCATTTTCATTAAAGGGAAGAATTGTCATTTGAGCTGGATCATTGATGCAGACTTAATTCGTATATTAAGTATTTCAGCACTCATCTTAGAACATACAATCTAAAATGTCAGTTCTTTTAAAGTAACAGGCATCTTCAGGATAGAGCAATATGGGTTTTCCAACACATCTTATCAAAGTAAATCACTAACAAACTGGTCAGGCATTTAAGATGCATCTTCTGTCTTGTTATTGAGAATGCATATTTTATGATCAGTACATCAGCTTTGATGCTCATTTGACAGTATTTCATGAGACCTACTATTTTTTTGAAGAGATATAAAACCATCAAAGTGTTAGTGAAGAAAGTGGGTTTCTGTTTGCGAGATTCTATACAATTGGATTATTTTTTATTAAAAAAAATAAATAAAAAGTTTGTGATGGGAATGTAAATATGAGAGCAAAGCTTCATTATCCAGTGCCACTGCTGATAAAGGCTGTAACATAAAGGCCTGAAGTCTCTTCAGTTAGAGTGTCTCACTACTTAACAAGGAAATGACAGTGAATCTCATTCCTTTCCTTTTGCCTTTCAAAAATCAACTAAAATGCAGAGTGCTCTGCTTCCCCCTGTTTGAGCAGATGAGGGGAAAGAAAAGACCAGGCGTTGGTGTCTCCGGACTTTAAAAAGCTCAGTGGAGAGTAATGAACAGGAAATGTTTTCATGAAAATGTGAATTAATTTCCTAAATAAGTTTCAGTGAGTCTATTCATTACTTAAACCGATGATTTAGTAAATGAAACAGAGGCTGAAACAGCAAAATCTTAAGGAGAGAAATTGTATTAACAAAAGCCTCATAGAAGAGTCTCCATATTCCTGTTTGAGAATAGAGGGATAATCTTGAATATAGAAACATAACAGTACCATTTGTATTTTGTAGTCTTCACTTGCTTTTCTGCTGGTTACTGGAATGAATAGTGAATCTGGTGCTCTACAGAAGTTGAAGGCGTTAAGGAAGAAGCATTCCAGACCTGTATAAGACTAAAACTATGCTCATGTGGGCTGTGTTGTGAGGTGTCTGAAGTGTATTTAGACTATAATTTCTGTGGACAGGTACGTGTTATGTTTGGCAGCATTCACCTGCCATACAACACAATGTACCCCCACAATGCTACATAAGATAAAAGCCAAGGAATTCATCTAGCAAGGAAATTAGACAGCCAAGCAGCCTGGCTCCATGGGAAAGCATGCAATTCCAAGGACATTGTCCCTAAAAACAGTCCTTAATAATGGGTGAACATCAAAAGACATGGGGTTCATTTTAGTTCAGATAGACCAGCATCTAAGCTAATTATTTCTATGAATATGGGCTGGAAATCTGGTAAAGCAGATGATTGTTAGATATTGTTAGATATCTGGTACTTCCTGTGGTTTTTTAGAAATTGAAGTACTGCATTACTTACACAATGATGGTCAATTTATTCTTTCAGAAAAGACAATGGGAGAAGTTTGCAAGAATCAGCCTCATATGTACTGGAGTAGATCTAAAATGTTAATCCTCAAGACTGGAATGTTAAAGATAATTTCATAAACTAAGATATGTTTTTGGGTTATCATCTAACATATTTAAACTATTGTCAGTTGAGGCCTAAATGTTCTTAGAGATGTACTTTATTTAAATAATTATTTCATATTTCCCTATTTATGGAAATATTAGATACATTATGTTTTCACTAAGAAGTCATATCTTCATTTCAATGCATTTTATGTGATGCCCTTAGTCATAAGTGAGTGGGTTTGTTTGTTTGTTTGTTTAAAAAAACAACAGCAAACAAACAAACAAACAGGCAGGGAAAGTTAAAACTCAGAGTTGTCTTCAGTTACTTAGAATGGTTATATCAGTCTTCTTCTCAGCAATTTTTTCACTGTTATGCAAATAACTATACTCAGTGCTATTTGGTGAAGCTCTTACACATCTTAATGAAGAGCACTCAAAATAGTTGTCCACAATTCAAAAATCATTTTAACAAACAGTTTGTGTTCTGTAAGTACATGAGTAAGGCTGCAAGTGAAATCTTGAGGTGTGGTATGGCCTGTGAAATGCTTTAAAAATGTCCTCCTGTTTTGTTTTGTTTTGTTTTTAATAAATAAATTGTAGAATTTGGTACATGAATGCTATATGTCATTATTAAGTACGGAGAGATTATGGAGATGCAGCATTGTGCCCTGAAAGGAATCAGTGGAGCTGTTATTACATTTGCCTCTTCTGCAGGTACCTTGTTGCAGAAACTTAAGGTGACCATAAATCTCATTTTCTCAAGATGTTCTTAACATGGAGTCTCCAAGAATATGATGTGTTTCTTGTTATTGTCAAGTTTGATGTTCATATGTGCCTTAAGAATGAGACAATATGTGATTTCATTCAAGACACCAGCTGATGGCATGTGGTGTCATGTGTTTTCCTTATTCAGGTCAGGATTTGTTTGGTCAGAAGTAATGAAGTACAAAATTCACCAGGGATGGAAAACTGTATAGAATCCAACTGACACAATCTTATACCAGGAAAGCCATTAGCTTTTAAAAAGGCCTTCATTTAGTGACAATCTTGGTACTTCAGATGTGCAGAGACCAACCTGCTGCTTTGCCTAGAGCTGTTTGAGAAGAGACAATAGTTCTTATTTTTCATGTATATTATCTTTTTGATGAGACAGTCCTGGGAAACAAAGGCATTTTTTTCTTTTCAGATGCTCCTGGTTCTGTCATAAAGTCTAAATCATCTGGATCTTGTTTCCAGCTGCCTGGAGGCAAAACCTCTGTACACTCAAGAAGTTGGAGAATGCAGGAATTGATCAGCTCTTGCAATTTTGGCGTACTGTAAATATCCAGAGTTGTTGTTAATAATTTTTCAGTGCATAACTTCCTTTGCATGATGCATTCTCATTCTTTATAATATAAGAATTTTCTGTTTCCAAGAGGATGAAGTGTTTTCTGGTGGAACTGCAAGAAGAAGTTAGTCTTGCAGTAACAGTGTTTACTCCCTCAGAATTTAGATATCTGAATAGGCAGAAAGTGCATGGTTTTGTCAGGGGAGCAGGGTTACAGAATCTAGTGAAATTGCACCAAACTGTACATTTTGGACATCTACATGCTTGTCTTTTTTGTTGTTTTCCCCCTCCTCTGTGTGTCTATGTGTATCTTCAGTTGGTTGGAGAACCTCTTTGTGACCCCATTAGCTCATACATTTATAATAGTTGCATCCTGAAAATGTATTTATGTCACTCCTGTTCTACATTTGCCAGATTCCACTGGCAAAATTCCAGTATTTTAAGTCATGAAGTGAGAAACTTTTGGCAGTTTCTGTCCGAAAACTGGTTTTCCTGGACTAATACTTGAATTTGTTGCTTTGTCAGAAGGTAGTTCTTTTTCATCTTAATGCTTGTGTTTAGATTTGTTTTCTTTTATGACTCTGAATTCACTAATTGAAAATCTCAAAGTAGTCTGTATCAATCAACAGGAGTCTCGTCTCTTCTGTCACTTGAAAGGTTTGCTCTGCACTCAGGACTCTACACAAGAACAGAAATTCAGGCTTTTTTAATCTGTGAAGATAATTACTGTCAAGTAAGAAAACAAGGCATTGATGAATTTCCAATTTGTAGTTGGCTGCATTTTTGTGTTCTGTTTTGATTTGAGGTGAACGTTATCTAATCACTTTTTACCCCCTTAATTTGCTTCCTTCCTTTCAGGAATCTATGCATATTGTACCTCTAGAGAACTTTATTCATGCTTTTCCTGAGTTACTATAAATCTGGAAGAACTCCATTAGAGTCACTGATGGAATATGTGTACAAACCAACCAAGTAGCAAATCCCCTAGTAACTTTCTCCCTAATTTGAACACATAAAAAGTGAGTATTGTGATTTGGAAACAATTTTTTTTTTGTTTTGGTCGTGGAGCTTTTTTTTTTAATGTATTGTGACTAATACATAAGACTTTTCTATTGTTTTATAAGGCTGGAATAAATTTAATAAGTATTAAGTCTGGTTTCTTAAGAAGTATTCTGTGATCATACTATGTGCACGGCTGCCTTTCTTCACCCCTTGTAACTCTTAAACGCATTGATGTGTGTTAGCCAGAGTTACAGAGAAGAGAGATCTTAAGGGTAATTAGGTTCTGGCAGGTTTTGTGGTAAAAGTGGCTGGAAGGGTAATTAGGTTCTGGCAGGTTTCGTGGTAAAAGTGGCTGGGTAAAGTAGAAAATTGTTGCAAGTCTATTGGTGTAGGAAAAGGAGGTGGCAAGAAAGTATTTGGCAGAAGAATATGTACAAGATGCATGTGTCAGTGCCCGACCACTAAAGAAGTATGAACACTCCCTCACTGCAGAACCCAGAGGCACAGCGTTAGCTTTTGTGTGCTTATTGCTGTTCCTCTAATTTAACCTTTGGACCAGTAACAGGGATTAATTTACATCTTCACGCTAAAGATGGTTGCCTTTTCTCCTAATACACTGTGAGTAAATCAGAAGCTATGTCCAGGATTAGCTGGATTAAGTTCTGTAGGCCAGTCTATGGTCCAGTGCTACATAATCAGAATGACTTATTTACGACAAGAGTCAGTATTTTTGTGGATATAGATTCATGTATTATTTGAAGGGGATGCAAATTTAGTTTAATTCATATTTTTAAGCACTGATGGGAAATGCAGGGAGAAAAGTATTATTAATTTATCATGGCAGTTGACTTGACAGTGGTATGTTACTGCATTACTTACTATATATGGTCGTTCTAGGCTGTTCTTTTTTATTAGTGTTTGAAACAGCAATGATTGAAATCTGTGTAAGTGCTGGAATTTAGTAGGTCCAATGTGAGGAGAATAAAAGTAAGAATTAGGAAATGTGTTCACTTTGTAAATTTTATTTATAGTCCCTGATTTTCTGGAAGCTATACTTAAACCAGCAAATCCTGAAGGAAAACAAGTTAATATTGTTTCTAAAGAACTCTAGTAAAAGCAGGGTACAGGCATATGAAATGTATTTTTTTGATCTTTGTTTACAACAAGTGATCAAATTAAACTATAGATTTTTGCATCACAGAGAAGTAGAAAAGTTTTCCTGAACAGAACCTGTTCCTCAAATAGCTGGCATCTTCTGGACATAATCACTGATCAAAAAAGGAAGTAACTGGAAGTCAGAGAAGTGTCAGAGACATTTCTGAGAGTAAAGACTATGGAGTAAACATTTCAAATATCTGTGTGCAATATTAATAGATAATATTAGTGCATTACCTGCACATGAAAATGCAATGGCATTGTATGATATGGACCTTTCAGTAAGATTTACACTTTTTCTCTTCTCTTCTCTTTTTTCTCTTCTTGTAAAACCTGCATGCTCTTGAAAAAGAATATGGCATTATGACATAAATTACTTCTATATTTTGTCTAGTTCTCTTTCTCATAATCTGGCAAATTTTTTAATTCTGATGACATCATAACAAAGAAGGAATAATTTTTTAAAAATTCTAACAGTTTCAGCTAGCTTGAAATCTAACTGATGTGAAGTCAGAGTTCCACTTGGTTTCTCCACGTTTCTGCTATTGCAACAACACATCAGCAGAAGGGTAAAACTAACCTGACTCAAGGAGAACGTCTTGTGAGAATGCTTTTGTTTGCCATTTGTGAATGACAGAAACCACCTTTTGTTCTGTAGCAATGCTATTGCCTGCAGAGCTGACTAGACCAGAAAATGATGAAAAAAGAACTGAGCGGAGGAATTGTGGAGCCAAGTGTTATTTCTGAAACCTGGCAGAAGATTAAAAGCCCCTATTTCTCTGTAAAGAAGCATGATATGCAATTCCATAAGTCCACTTAATGAATTAGAGAGACAAGCTGACCAAAAGCAAGGAGAAATGGGGTGATTGTATGTGGGGTGTATCAAAGCCTGAATGGATTGTGCAGCAATGTATTTGGTACCTCAGTGCTAAGATTTCTGGGGTTATAAATAATGAGGTTGCACTAAGTGGCATGAAAAACTTTGTAACAGTTTGATTTTACTTGAATATTAAACATTTAAACAATTTTGATTTTGCCTGAACAAATATAGTGGGCTGTATTTAGGAACAAAGAATGTTGATCTGACTATATTTCAAAACGGAATTAGGGCTAAGAGTAGATGGCTGGTTAAATATGATGTTCTCATGTATTGATGTAACAGGGAAAAATGCTTCATTTTTATATGTACAACGAGGGGAACACATGCTGCAGAGAAAAAGTATTACCTTGCTAAGTGTTTGTCTGAACTGCCATGCTGCTACAGATAATTTGCTTTTAGTTCTGCCACTAACACGGGAATTAAAAAGATACCTGAGGAATTGATCTATTTATATAAAGCATACCTTATATTTATACTGCTTATTATATACTGATTGAGGAAATTAAATCAGTTTGTCCTACTAGAATAGAAGAACAACATTGAACTACTTTGAGTTCACTAATGGCTTCTCTGTCACATTCAGTATTCACATAAAGATAGAATAATTTAGAAGATTAATTTATATATCAAGCTGAAACTATGTGCGTAAGTAGGAAAACAATTGTTGTTGTTATCTGTGACAGAAAGTCACGCTTAGGTAAGTATGCATGCTTTCAGAGGAAAAAAATGACATGTAGGCAAAGTGTGCTTTTAGGAAAAAAGCTCATCCAAGCAAACAAACCTCTGCCTCGGTATATTTTAAATTTTTATTATATGCTTTGAGTGCTAATTTTTAGGCTAGTTACAATATGCTGTTCTCTTTATTGAGAGGATAAACATTGCCCATTAGTACTTACTTAACATTTCTGAGAAATTTTAACCACATCACTGAAAAACATGAATAGAGTTTGCAAATGCATTTCTCACCCAGTATCAAACTATAGAAACATTTAGATTGGAAGAGACCCTTAGGATCATCAAGTCCAACTGCTAAGCTAACACTACCAAGTCCACCACTAAACCAAGTTCCTAAATACCACTTCTTCTAAAGTAGCTCCAGGCATGATCTTGTAAATACCTCCAGGGATGGTGATTCCCCACTTCCCTGGGCAGCTTGTTCCAATGCTTGACAACCTTCTTGGTGAAGAAATATTTCCTAATATCCAATCTAAACCTCCTCTGGNGTACTTGAGATGGGGCCTCACCAGTACCAAGTACAGGGGGATGATCACCTCCTCAGTCCTACTCACCACACCATTCCTGATGCAGGCCAGGATGCTGTTAGCCTTCTTGGCCACCTGGTGACAATGACATGCTATCAGTAACACACTGCTGGCTCACATTCTGGTGGCTGTCGACCAACCCCCCTAGGTCCTTTTCTTCCAGGCATCTCTCCAGCCACTCTTCCCCAAGCCTGTAATGCTGCCTGTAGTTGTGACCCAAGTGCAGGATCCAGCCCTTGGCCTCAGTGAACCTCACATTCCACTGGCCTTGGCAGATTGATCCAGCCTGTGCAGATCCTTCTGCAATGTCTTTCCACCATCTACACCTCCACCCAAATTGGTGTCATCTGGAAACTTACTGAGGGTGCACTGGATCACCTTGTCCACATTGATAAAGATATTAACCAGAACTGGCCCAAATACCAAGCCCTGTGTATGTTCTAGCTAAGAACCAATCCTAACCTTGTTTGAGTTATGTTGCTTCCAATTACTATGTCGTTTAGTTAGTCCAAATAGCTTTTGAAAGCAAATCTTTTTGGTACCAGTGTTGATATTGCTATCTCATTGCCAGTACATTAAAATAAATAGAGTAAAATATGAAAGAATTGAGGATATTTGATTGTTCCTGTTTAGAAAGGCAAGTAAAAAATTTTCATGACTCTTTGTAGTGTCCTTTGTAGAAGGATTGCCCAAATTTGTCAATGTGTTTGCGAGACATTTCCACAGTAGGCATCAGCTAAAAATACTGTGCAAATGACTAATTGCACAACCTTTATATATACATATATACGTACATATGACAACAGCATTTAGGCTTATGTATATATATACATAAAAGTGTGATCAATGAACACAGGCAAACATATCAAGATAACCAGGATATAGGGTAGATTTCCTTGTGTCTACTTTTTAGAAAGATGATGAGAGGCTTAACTTCCAAGAATATTGGTCTCAATCCAAAGATGGAACATAAAAATAATTTTAAAAACATGGAGTTCTTAACCCTTCAAATTCCAGTGATCACAGGTTAAATAATCTGGGACTGTAACTTCTTGTTTTTATCAGTAATAAAATAACAAATCTTAAAGATCTGAGTGGTCTAGGAAGAACTATTGTTAGCTAATAATCCATTTGGAAAAAAAAAAAAAAAAAAACTAATGTAAGAACAATCTCTAGAGAGAAGAAAATTATTTTTTCTTATTTAGAGGAGTCTCAAGAGTTAATTTATCTCTGACCCCCTGCACAGAAACATCAGCTCCATTGATTTAAATTTTGATACTCATTTCACTTGTTCTTAAATATCTCCAGTAATGCAAACTGCATTGCATGCGTTCTTCCAGAGCTTATCATGACCATATTGTCCTAACTGCTATGATCAGTCAAAAGGGGTTCTTCTTCCTCTATTACAGTGACAGCAGTTTTCCTTTTCTTTCTTTGTTTTGTGGGGTTTTTTTCTTCCTTTTGGCCTTGCCATGTTAATCAGAATGTATGCTATAAAGGTCTCTTGCAGCTTTCATACATCTCATGTGCTGTCATATGGTTTAGTTTGCTTTGGAAAACTGTATTTCTAGTTTTTATTCAGCTTGTTGGCCTCTTCCACTCCCACAGTTGCAAATTGCAAAATGTCTTAGTTTTCTTTGCACTCAAAAGAAATTTTCAGGGAAATTGCTAGTAATTGCATGGAAAAGTATGTTGCAGCCAGCACCTGGAAGCTAGCACACAGGGTGCCAAAGTGATGGACACCTTTAGAAGGGAGTTACCAACAACTAACATCTTTGACTCCCTCTTGGTGGGGGGAGTCATGCTAAGCAGATTGTCTTTATTGATCTTGAAAGTTGTATTTCCATTTATGAGATATATGAGATTAATGAGATAAATATTACCGAGGAAAGGGAAAAATGGGAAAAAAAATTTAAGGCAACTAGCAATACTCTTGCCCACAGACCCCAGTTCTTATTTTTAAGAAAAAGAAATTTGGCCCACTCTGTAAGCCTTGAGAAAAATTACATATGCTTTTAGCTCTGAACTTGATAACATCACTAGCATGTCAAAAGCGGAACTTCTGCCTTATCTTACAAACAAGATTTAAGTGTTCCTTACATTAAGAGGAAGCAATGTTGCATTTGAAAGTCTGCAGTTTTTCTGTTTCCAGCAAGACCGAAGATTTTAACACTGCATACATTTTATGTGAAGATGAAAATTAAAAGTTAAGACATCTAAAACCTACTTGGATTAATAGAGCACTTGAAAATTTTGTTAGATGAGAGAAATTTTAGCTCCTTGGTAGAGGGGCTCTCTGTCTTTCTGTACTCCTTCCAAAATACAGGAAAAAAAGTGTGATATTTTTGTTCCATGTAAGTATATGCTAGCTACAAAGTGCTTTAATAAAAGGGAAATTGTTTTCCTGTAATAAATATTTTCTCTCCTCATCCTCCACCCCCCCCCCCTTTTCTTTTAAACCATGCTGTAAGTTAGTAAATGTGGGAAAGAATACACATTCATCGCACTTTTGTACACAGTTCTCTAAAACCTTTCCTGATGTTTCCTGATGGCAGCTGATGGCAATGGGTAGCCAGGAAAAAAAGAAAACAAAAAAAAAATCATAAAATATTAAAACCACCATTTCAAATGGAGATCATTAAATCAAGCTGTGACCCAAATACTTTAGCAGTGTCCCAAGCAATGATCTGTCTACTCTAGAGTGGAAAAATGTATGAAGAAATAAAGGATGCTACTTGATTATATCTGGGGATGTTACAATGCTAGTTTTTGTTTCTGTTTTCCCCCTGTAAACTAAGTGACAGAAAATTAGGTTTGGGATCCACTAATTAGATGTATGTGTATTTATACCTGTGTATTCATATGTCTAGTTGTGTATTTATACATGTATATGTATATGTACATGTACAGTCAAGTCCTGCATGACTAACCTAGTGGCCTTCTATGACAGAGTTACTGTGTCAGTAGATAGAAGACG
>VZRU01013399.1:34330-105049 GCA_013398155.1 Pedionomus torquatus
CATTAAAAGTATGTCCTTTTTTATTATATTACTTATATAACCTTTTTTACTATATTACTTATATTTTCATTAAAGTAGTTTAGTTTGTTCTAAACTCTTGAATCTCTTTAACTCCTTCCTCTCCTCTCTGACCAAAAGGGGGGAGGGGGGAACACCTGTCAATCAGGTTTTGGTAAATTTGGCTGAAACCACAACAGGTCCCTTCCAACACAAGCCACTGTACGATTCTGTGCATATACTTGCATATACTGAAAATTCCAGAGTAATACACCACCAAGAGTAACAGCAGGAAAGTATTGGCTGAGTAATAGAGTTATAGGCAGGAAAAAAAAAAGTGTCAGCTATCAGCTAATTTGTTCAGTTATAGACAGAAAAGCGTAAGGCATTAAAGAACTGCATAACTGCACTGTGACAACTTGCATTTCAAGAGATGACGATAAACAGAAGTGTTTTATGTATGAAAATGTGAAATGCTTCATAAAAAATTTGATCTGCATAATGAAACAATTATTGTAATATAAACGAAAAACAAATCTAAGTCAGAATCACTTTGCATCATATCTGAGACTGCATGTTAAGAAATATTTTTTACCAGCAGTTCCCACATTTAATAGCCTTATTCTTCTTTTGAAATACATGGTGTTGATTCCTTTAAAACAAACAAACAAAAAAACCCAACCCTTCTATAGTATTGCATTAATTTCCATAATAATCTTCACACAATAGCAAAACAGATTCTTCACCCAGTCTGGTTTTAGTAACACATTTAAGCATAGAAACTGAGACCCTTAGTTGACCAAAGTTACAGAAAAATTGATCAACACAGGAAAAAAAGCTAGAAGTACACCTTGGTAGTTAATTGTTAGGAACTTTAGCCTCCTGTATCTTTAATTCTAGGGAAGTAAATGTTTTATTGGTATTGGTTGCTTCTTTAGTTTTTGTTGCATCTTCAGTAACAATTAGTCTCTGCAGGTGAAGAGGGATCAACTGGGAGAGTGTAACGCCGGAGACAGGTACCTCAGAATCATATGATTTGCTGAAGAAAGACTGTGCGCTCTTGCCTGTAACAATACTTAACGTGATTCTTCCAGAATTCACAGAATCATCCAAACCAGAAGGGACCTCCAAAGGCAGGACCAGATGACCTTTGGAGGTCTCTTCTGGCCTGGATGATTTTATGATTCTATGATTCCAAGCAACGCAGTCTTTAGGTAGTTCTTTTCTGCAATTCAAACGTGAAACACTCAAGAAGGGGCAAAAAAACCCAAAAAACCCCCTTCTGAATAGTTTTGTGGAATAGACTCATTCCTGAAGGTAATACGGTATCAGGAATTATATAAAAATCTATTTAAATGTCATATGAATACAGAACAATTTACGAACAAGACACAAGACTTTGCAATCCTCTAAGACAGGCGATGTATTTAAGCTGTTTTACATCAGAGTAGTTAGGAAACTTCAGATTTGTAGTTCAAATTTAGGAATATGCTGTAGGGATTAAATTTTAATTACTGTTACACAGTAATATTAATCTTTTATTGACTATTGTGTAATATTTGGTATTTGAAGACAGATGGCTAAAAATAACTCGGAACAAAAGGCCTTGGTGATTTGTTTGATACATGAGTGTGTTTTGTGAAGTGCTGAAGGTAACAGATAGGTAATAGCATATGTACAAAAAGTTTTTGGGAAAAAAGAAGAGGATTTCATAAGAATCTAGCTATCTGGCAACATCATCTATGTTTTATCAGTGCAAAAACAGGAGAAAAAAAAATCCTTCAAAGGGAACTTACTCACGTAAATCAAGTTATTAAAAACTTGTCCTTACAAGAAACCAAAGGTAAAAGCTAAGGTCTGTATCCTGCTTTCACTGAGGTGGCTGCAACAGAAGCCTGACCTAGTGTTCTCAGAGACAGGATATGACTTAATTTGCCAACTTGTACCTACAAAATTCTACGTAGTGGTATTAACCTATTAATCAAAGAAGTACATAGAGAAAAGAAATAATAATCACATTCCAGCCAAATAAAATTCAGTTTCACTTTATTTGAGGAGAAGAGGAGGATGGTGCTGGGGAGGAGCATAGAAACCAGAAGAGTCGTGCCATGCAAAGCCATGCAGCTGAACAGAGAGATGCAAATACTTAGACTTACGAATGTTCTAGCAATCTATCTGGCATCTTTGATTCTATGTTTGGTTTGTCATTCATTTCTTAGAGGTCATTCTACCCCTTCACAAACTACTGTTGAGAACCCAACTGACATTTCTCAAAGGTATTAAGCTTAGGTAACAGTCATCTAGAAGAGAAACTATTCTTCAGTACATCAGTAAAGGCCATGGTTTACTTTTAAACACAATGGTGGGCAGACCCCAATGCCTACTTTCTAATTTTTATTGAGATCCCCTTGTCTAATTGCATATAAATTTTTAATAAAAAATAAAAACTAACATATCTTTTCTGCCTTCTTGTGGAAAAAAAATATGCATATTGCAACGAGGCACAGCTGAGTGGACATCTCAACCAACTTGCAGTAATCCAGAAAACTACACAATGGTGTAAGTCTGCGTAGTTAAAACAGGGAGAACTGGTATCTGCCAAGAAAAGTCAACATTCATTCATGATTGGACAGAGAAAGCAAGAGGAAAAAACAAAGGAAAAAGATAAAATTTACTGACTAGAAAAATAGAAGCATAGAAAACCAAGTTATCATTACCAGTGGAGACAAGGAGGGAAGTATGGGAAAGGTCCCGTGTTGGCTTTTGAACACTTCCAGGGTTTTAGTTCTTGCATTAAGGCTTTTAGTTAGCACAGAAGATCAAAATATTTTCTTCTCTCTAGGAAAAATGCAATTTGGCCTGAATTGCATGCTTTGCAAAACATGAGCTTAACCACAGATGACCACATTTAAAATAAATCCTTCAATATCAATGGTTAATATGCTCAAATATTACTCAAGAGCCAGCTGAGATTTGAGAATTGGGAGTTTGTTGGCAAAATAAACGTAAGAAAGTTAATAATTGGAGATAACATTAATTGAAATACCAACCCTGTGAAAATTTTATAACAGGGTAAACTGAAAATCTACGCAAACGGGAATGTGCAAAGTACTTCTAAGAGGTACTAGAAAAGACAGTTGCATCAGATACTTGGTAAATACTGGGGGTGGTATTTCCTGTACAACCTGCCCTAGGTGGGCCTGCTTTGGCAGGGGGATTGGACTAGGTATCTCCACAGGTCCCTTCCAACCCCATATCATTCTGTGATTCTGTGACAGGAACAGAGAGGAAACACCACAGTAATAAAGAATCAAGGTCACAACGAGGCTATTAATTGAACTATCATTCTTAAGATGAAAAGTCATAGATAAAAACAAAATTACAGATATAGAATGGTACTAAATGCACCTCATAACACTACTTAGATAAGGCAAAGTATTCTATTAGTTTGGCATGATTATAACCTGAGTTAATACTCTTGGTACGTGCTTGGTGTACAAACAAGTGGAGTTAACACAGTCAGTGTCTTAGTTTGGAATCTGCTTAGAATATTTTCATTCAGTTTATTGTTTTAAAAAAATTAGAAGATTACTTGTATTTTGTAACCCACTGAATGGTTACTCAACACCAAAGGCAAGACTTTCAGTAAATTAAAGAACTGCAACTGTAGTTTAGCATGCTAGACATTTTAGATTTTACAATAATGCAACAATTTGGATATACCACCAGCAGTGTCAGAATTGTATCCTGTAGCTATATGTTCCAAACAGTTCTTTGGAAAAAGTATTTTGGCAGCAGGTACTTACTATACGTACCACACATTTTGAAGATTTTGATATGTGAATTAATGGAAACCTTCATGTAACACTGTACCATGTCCTGCACTTTTCACATCAACTGCAGTAAACAGCCATTCAATAATTCTATCACTACCAAATCTAAGAAATAAACAGAAATGCACACATTCAAGTTATCCCTATTAAAGTTCTGCTGTCTGGACATGAAACATGAAGAGTTTCATTAGGTAAGAAAAGTTGATAAAAGAAACTGTGAAATACTATATATAGCATTTAATATAAATTTGACTTTATTAGTCATTTGCTTAGGACACAATACTGTGTAATCCAAGGCATTTGTTTTTGGTATGCAACAGTGCACTTATAACCCCATAAACTCCTTTAGTTGCAAGACTCTTAGTAACATATTTAAAATAACAGGCTTAATTACTATTTTTAGTGCAGAGATATATTAATTCTCCCCATCATACAATTCCCCATTTCTGTAAACTGTTATATTTTTTCTGTGAATATTGATAGAGGTGCTGCAACATTTCCTCAAGTAGCATTTAAAAAAGTTTACACGAAAGGCGATACTGTACTGTAAATTCATCCTGATCTGGTCCGTTCATTTACAAAAAGAAAATATTGTCAACTAAGCAGCCGCTCCTGTGATCATATAAATTAGACTTCTCTGGTCAGCAGCCTCCTTATTAGAATTTGTGTTGTAAGGCTAGCGACTTAAGTTAATATTTCCCTTGATAAAGAAGTTTTAATTTCAACACAGCCTCAAGTCATATGAAAACTAAGACAGAAACAAAATTTTCAGAATCAAATCAAAACTGAAAGATTTGCTCTGAATAGCATCACAAGAATTATTCCAGAGTTCAATTTCAATATCAAAAGTAACGGTAAACCAAATTATTTTTACACTGTATTTATAAAAAACCTAAAATCTGGAATTCCTACATTAAAAAACAAACAAACAAAACAAGCCAAAAACTGGCAGAAATTTTTCAATTGCTAGGGTTGTTGGTTTTTTTAAGTCAACATCATCTGTTTTTGTGGTATAGCCATAGACTGTTGTGACCACAGTAAATAATTTCAAAAGTCTTCCTTCCCACATGTTTTTGCTTTTGTTGCTGATATCCAAATAGTTCTGGTTTTTTACACAGGAATTAAAAGGTAGGTGTTCAGTCTTCTTCATTATCTTTGTGCTTCTCCATTCCTTACAGTTTTGGCTGGTTCTCCCTCACTTCTTCCAGTTTAGAAAGGATCCACTGTGTGAAGGAGAAGGAAAAAAAATATAAACGTGTTTCCTTGGTAAAAACCATTCACAGCAGCTGCAAATTGGATTGGGTTGGCTAAACACTTCACTACCTGCTAACTTCCTAACTGAAGATTTAAACACAGTGCTTAAAATTCTACTGTAGATTATAAACCTGTTTTTCTCACATGAAAATGGAGCCATTTAAATACCAATATCTGACAATGAATGTCATAGCTGATGAAACTGGCTAGTTGGTATTTTGGTTTCCTGCTCTAAAATTCTTAAAAATATTCGTTGAAATAGTGATATCCATTTCACCCACATCATTATTAATACTCTGCATTAGTCTACAACTCCAGACCAATCACAGATGGCAACAGAGAAGTGGATAACAAAATACAGAGCACCAGAACAGGCTGCAGCACTATAATAATACAGTTACTTAGAAAGAAGCTTTCTTTATGTTTTGTTTCTTTTCAGGAATTTCAAATTCATATGCTAACTGAATGTGGACAGGAAATCAGTTTCCCAAGACTCTGAAAAAAACAAACCAAAGGGGGAGGAGAGCATAACGGGGCAGTGACATGGAAATCTAGGATAGAAGATGAAGTTATACAAAGGGATTGGCATAAGAGAGCTGCGTAACGCTTGCAGGAAAAATGTGTGCATTGTTACAAATCAGACTGTTACTGGATCAGCTTCAACGTTACAGATCTTTAGGATTCCCTCCTTTCCCTAACACAAGCTCATCCCCTCATGGAAACCAGAGCTTCTGTTTAACAGGATGCTGAAGGTTTGAAAGAATTGGCTGTTCAAGAAATTACTCTTCACATTAGAATACGGCCCTGTCCACTGCACTGACACAATGTTCACAGAGCAGTGACACTGAAATGACCTCATACCCTATTTACTGTAAAAGCTGAAAGTTTCATTTTCAGTGTTCCTAAAATACTTCCCTCAGTATCACCTCTCTATATGCACAAGCATGTCACATTTGCAAAAGTGAGATGTAGGCCTTAACAGTCTGGAAGTAACTTTCAGAGACTTACTTTTAGCTGCTAAAGCCCTGGTGATAATTTTTAAGCATATCTGTTCAGTATTCCTTCTCTAAGATCAAACCACATTTCTCACCAAGCCTGTCAGTGACGGCAACTTTTCCCTTTTTATGCACATTCCTGTTGGTTTGGCGAGGTTCATAGCCCTTTCTAGGCAAATACACAAACCAACATTTTTGTGAAAAGCGCACACCAATTTTTCAGCTTTTGTTTCCTTGCTTAAGACTTATGGCATGCACAACACGATGCATTGATTTGATTTTTGGAGTTGTTACCAAGGTGGTGCACATATGGGATTCCCTTCCCACATAGACTAATGGACCTCAACACTGCCCCTGCACCACCACAGCCAAAAATAAATAATTCAGCTCAGTACCTCAAGACAAATTCAGCACAGAGGCCCTCAAATACCTCAACAGTATTCATAATGCCTTTTTAAGGCAAGAGTCAAACAGTAGCTAACCTCAGCTGAGTGAAATGACCCTTGTGAAGACAGAAGCAACTTAAACTGATAAAAAAGATACAAAAGCAATTTGAACTAAGATGAGGATGCAACTTTTGCACACTGTTTCGAAGTGTGATCCCAGGGTACTGTATCACACTGGTAGGAATACTTATAAAACAAATTTATTGTCTGGGAAAATAATTAGCTATGCTAATAAAAACAAAGCATCAACCTGGCTACCTCATAGTTCTGGTAGCAAACCCGAACTGCTCCTACTCGTTGTTTTAGTCAAAGCTAGAGATGTCAAAAAGAAGAGATCATATAGAATAATCTATATAATAATAGTAGCAATATTATATATCAATAAACTATTTGTGTTACCAATCTCTTCAGCCAAAATTGTATTTTGAGAAAGAGGGATGACACCCTCCACCTCCCTCAGCGTAAGACAAGGAGTAATTTACCACTATTTTTTGTTCTATTAAAACTTACTATTTTACTCCACATGCTTGACTATTTAGTTTTTGTTAATAGTACTGCTAAATCAGCCATTTGACAGACATTTATAATTCCAAAGTTCTATCTCAGGAAAAGTTTGGTGTCGGAATTGAGTATTTTTGAAATTCAATACTGAATAGATCATTGCCGTTTCCATCTCTGTAACTGCTGTGCAGAAAAACGGAATTTTAAATATATATAGTAGTTTTAGGCTAAGAGTATTTCTGGTTTGCTTTAAGCCAAATCTAGCACATTAATTGTAGTTGTATTGTAATAATATTTTGACTTTACCTTAGCATCCTCTGGACTTTTAAAATTAATAATTTTTCCAAATTCTTTGGCATGGAACACAGACTTAACTCGTTCCTAAAAAAGAACGAACCAGTAAATTCAAAATCAAAGTTAGCTTCTTCAAACTTTATGACCACATTGATTACCATTAAAACAGCCATATGGTTCAGACAGCCACATATACCCATTATGCTAATCTGAGTACATTCACATCACATGCACACACCTTGAGAAACTTCATTTTCTGCATGAAAGTACAGTGGAGGGGAACACTCCAGCAATACTAGACTTCCCATTTTATCCCTGGAGACTGGACTATAAAAGGGTGTAGGAATGGAAGGCAGATAATGGAACATGAGGGCTAACAAAATCCAATACTTCCTAAGGTCGTAATTATTCATTCATTACCTGGGTGGATATTCCACCAATACTGACTTGCAAGTAGTGATCTTAGGTAGTGAAAATAGCAACTTAGGCTTCAAAACATAAGCATCGCTTTACACAATACAGTTTTCAGCCTTAGATTTCAATAAAGAGCGTACTGCAGACGTGAATGGACTCTGAAATGACTGCTGTGTAAGGGGTAAAGATGGATATGTTATTCAGCATTGTCTGAAATGGCAGAAACTCTAATAATTATTTCATCCTGTAAAAGTTCACTTGCAGTCAGAAATCCAGTTTGGAGGATTCCAAACCAATCTGGCTCTGCCTTTCATGCTCTCTGCAATAGAAACAAATAATCTAAGTGAAAAAGTGAATGACTTTGTACACTGTCAAGACTGTCCAGACAACCAAGATGTGTAATTACACACACAAAGTTTCTTAAAAATTGAAACAAAACAAAGCACTGGCAGGTAAATTTACTGAGTGAAATTAAATTCAGTTAGCATCTCAACAAGAATTTAAGGTTGGTTGTTTTTTTTTTAAGGAACTTTGCCTAATTTCATCAGTGGTCATCTTTTTCCTTGTGTTCATTGACAGCTTACCAAGGAAAGTAAGTTTGGGGATTTTTTTAAAGGAAAAATTTCAACTGAGAGCAATAGTCTTCAACTTACATTGAAAGGGATAAGCATACATTACACTTCTTATGAGGATATTAACACCTTATTATATTTTTGAAGAATTTTATTAATAGCAAATGGGGAAAAAAAAATCCTTGAAGCATAGCACATGCAAATGTACTGGTCTGATATATTTGAATCCTTGGGATTGCAACAAGGGAGAAGCCCACAGACCGGCATTCCAGCAACAGTCCACTCGGTGCCAGAGCGTGTAAAAAAAAATACTTTGCAATCTTCTGACAGAGATTTGTTGTATCCCCATTTTCCAAACTATAAATACATCACAAACTAGTGCATACCAACAAAAAATTTCCAGGGCTAAAGGAATAAATTAATCTGTAAACACCAAGTCACCATTCTGCTTAGAACAGTCAGAAGCTAGTTATCTGAAGAGTTTGCCCATGTGAAATTTCAATTCCCTTCTCTGAGTGCATCTCAACTAGAAGAGAATTCAGAAGAACTAAAAGGAGAGAGATCAGGAATTCAAAGTTCCATTTTATCAACAGTAACACAAAAAGGAAACAAATCATGATTATGTCAACATACCTTGGCTTCAATGCGTAATCTTCTGCCATCAACAATAAAAGGTTCTTTGGTAAATTCATCGTAACTGTATTGCCATTCACATGTCAGCTGTCCAAAAGTCCCTTTTGTCACAAATAACACACCACTAGGCACCAGAAAATAAAATTAGTGACTTATAAATACATGTGAAAATATTTAAAGGTTATCAAGTTACCCTAGCTCTGGTGAAGTTATTAGATGAGAACTGTTTTTGAACAACGAATTAGATAAAATCATTGTACAGCCTATTTTCCAAAAGAGTGAACTTTGAGCCTTCCTCTGACTTTTTTAAAATACCATGTTTCATAGCAAAACTGTAACATTGCTTCTAGCTGTATTTTTACAGAAGTTTGTACAGACTTTCTATTTGAGAAGGATGTCTGTTACTCCACTATTAGACATTACTCTGTTCCTACATCATCCTTTTTTCCTTCAATATGCAAATTTATGTGAATTTCATTTCCATTGAATACTGCCTAAATCAGACTTATAACAAGTCTTTGTCAGCTAAAGAAATCATAAACCCAACCTTCCTTTTCTCATTTTACATGAATTACTGTGACACTGAAAATAGCATACTCCTGTGCTGAACAATGCCACTCTTGAACAAGATTATTAACAGCACACTAAGCATGCCTTCCCCATTATTTTATCTACATACAGAATGACATGTCAAAGGGCACTTACTGATCAACAATTATCAAGACATGCATACTTTGATGATAGTTAAGTGCTTATTATTCAGTCAAAACTGTTTTACCTTTTTGTTACCATTAACAGATCTGTACTGTTGACCATAGCATGTGCAATATATTTGAGTTTTGCAAATCTTCCATTTTCAATTTTCTAGAAGAAAAAGAAGTTTTACAGCTTTGAATATGCTAGTATAAATTCAAGTACTGATTTTGTGCTGAAAATCTATTTATCCTTCAAAAGTATCAATTATAACAAAGCACATACTTTCAAATAAAAGACAACTTTCATAGAGACAGAATATGACTATTGGATCTGTGACAGCTGATGTTCATAATTACATAGAATTGCCCAGTTGCTGTTAATACATCTATGCAAATAGAAGTATCACTCCTAACCAAAACTAGCATGGAACAATGTAATTTCTCAAAATATTTCAGGATTCAGTTTTTCTACATATTTCTAGTATACACTGAACTTCTGCTAACAAATACAGTTCTGATACAACAAAAGAAATAAGGATTAGTTTCCTAGTTTATGTCAAGTCACCTCCAAAATGCTGGAATCAGTAATTCTGAGAATACATCTATACTTAATTGCATACAAGAATACACTGTCATATGGACAGTGAGACCTAATGCATTTGAAATAATGCTCAGCATTTTTCCATACTCTTTTATTTACCCCTGAATTTATTTAATCTTGTGCCATGAATATATAGCAAAATATTCTCTAATGGGTATTAAGTCTTAAATATTGATCACAGCAAATGAGTAATTTTTAAAACAGAGGCTTTGTAAATTTAACATAACTTGGCAACCATTGGATTTCTGACTTTCTGAGCAATGAGTGATTAAATCAGTGAAATACTGCTGCACCTTAGCTGGGAATAGCAATATGGCTGCTTGCATACTTCCCATCTGTTACAAACTAGAAGCAAAAATAGATTATTTATAAATCAGTACAATTCAATAAACTCTTAACTACAAATACACTGCTTCAGACATGTATGCCAACATTTAAAAACATTTAGGTTAGTTCTCAAGGCAGTTAAAACAGCAAAACCAATTAACAACTATTCAGTGCCACAGTAAAACAGACATTTAATTAGGTGTTCCCTACAACTTCGAATTTGGCCCCATAGATAACTCCAGCTGCCCAAGTATTTTCTTTTGAATGATACGTTTCCTCAAAGATGATTCTTTAGTGACTAAAATGCAAGCCTGAGTAACAGGCTCTCAAAAGACATCTTTCCAGAAAGCTGCCAGAAAGTTCAGATCATTTTTCTCTCCCCAACTCTGTTGGGCTACAAAACCACAGGTATTGATCATGTGACTACTTATGGGTAAGTCACTGATTTAATTTCTTTCTGCAAGAGCTAGTGTAAAGGGGCAGGATGAATACAGCAAGAATGGCATAAGAAATGAGGAATTAAGGGCTTCAAAAACAGATTTCTTAAAGTTTCTTTTCATTCTTGGAAACTCATTCAAGCTTTGTCTAGGGATTGCCATGCATCATGATTTGAGTCTCTCCCTGCTTCTCATACATGGGGTCCAAGCTCCTACATCTTAACTAACAAAAAAAATAAAAATAAAAAAAAAAATCCTCTCAAAAAGCAGACAGAGGAGGCTGAATGGACAGACAGCATGACACAGATCCCAGGCTACCGGTCTAAATTCTGTGTCCTTATGGATTTTCAGTGTTAGTGGCCTAGCAAGAAAGGGGAGAGGGAAGGGAAAGGGAAAGGGAAGAGAAGGCTGACAGGAACTTTCAGAAATAATCTCTGTGGAAAGAGCAAGGTGGTTCAGTAGCAGTAGCAAATGCACATAATTTCATTTGATCTGCAAGACTGTGACCGAACTAGCAATTTCTGTTACTGACTAAACTCATCATAAATATTGCAAAATATAACCTGTATCTCTCTTCTATTAGAAGCAATTATAAGGGAGAAGCATTTAGCAATTTAGCCTTATTAGGATGAAGAAGAACTCTTGTCTCTCTTCTGCATCAAAGAAGGTCAATTTCTTAGGCTTTACATCACTTTGAGGTAAGACTCTCAGTACAGTTAATAATCCCTAAGTGGGACTTAAGAATGCAGGGTTACCTCTTTCTGTCTTTTCATTAGCTCGCTAGTTAATTTTCAACAAGTCACATCACCACACAGTAACTTACTCAGTTTACTAATAATGAATTGAGAATTATGAAAATTATTATGGAAATGCAGTACTTAGCTATCGCTCAGATTGCAATACAAAACAAAAGCTATTTAAACATCCACCAAATTCCACAAAAAGTATTCCACTCTACTAAGACACAAACAAATTATTTGGTATTGTTAGATATAAAGATATTGTTAGTATGCGGTGTGCATGGAGCTAACTACTCGTTGTTAGCTATGAGACAAAGGTCATAAACTCAAAGGTATCGGTGTTCTGTAGTTTTGCAAACAGTCATTAATGGCAAAATGGAACACAGGAAAAAGTTGCATGGTCCATTTACAAAATTAACACTTGTATCTATGCCAATGCTGAGTAGTATCTACTTCTAAATTTTCTGCCTTTAGGTAGAAACCCTTCATTTACAACATCTATGCCTTTTAGCATTTGACTTGCTATATCATAGAGAGATACCCCAGTTGGCTGCTGGTAATTCTTAAAGCATGACACTATTGCACTCTGCTACCAAAGTGCCTCATACAACTCAAACATAAATGGACATATATATAATTGATCCCTCAATATAGATGCGTAAATACATTTATTAAATTTTACAGTACATAGCTATTAATTGTTTGGAGAAAGCATCTTGGACCACTGTTTAATGGTGCAAGGCTATGAAAGTTAACATTGATAAATCAGTTTGGTCTTACAGGTAGTTTCACCACTGTAAGAAAACAAATAATTTTTAAAATACAACTTCTGTATTGCAAGATTAAAAAAAAATTGTTAATAACCTGATTACTTTAGTATACGTTATGGTTCATCGACTAAACATGGAAATTGAGTGAATCTATTGAAAAAGAGAACTCCAGCAGCTGTAAAATGTGAAGTAATCCAAGCACAAATCCTCTACTTTGCAAATTATTCTTACCTGTAGTACAAATGCCTAGATGACACTGCAATAATCTAACAGATGTTATTATTTGTGCAGAGAAAGATATGCAGACATGCTCAGTGTCTTAACAGTGGCATCCCTGCATTTGGGAAGATGCCCAGTCACACCACATGATCTTAATTTACTGAGAAGCAAAAACAGGTACCTTTGACAAAGTTAGAAATGAAACAGAGAAGGGTGTAAGTAATGGAGATAAAATTTAAAATCTATGGTCCTTTTGGTTATAGTTCTAAAAAATACTAGTATTATGTGTGATACAAAAGTCAGAATGCTTGATTTTCTGTTTGAACTCATCCCAAATGAAATGACACGTGAAATAAAAAAATATAGTGAAGAACATTCCTACTTAAAAAGTGGTTCTAAATCTGCTGTTCTTTTCCCTAGATGTTCAGATTAACTTGAAGTTTTCAGCTGGATTTCAGACTGCTGATTACTGTCCAAATGTGTGAATTCTGAAGGAAATTCACTGTTGTTGTTAGAATGCCCAATATTGAACATATCATTCGCCTCAACTTGTTAAGGTGACTTATTCAAAAGCTGTAGAATTGTTACTTTCAGAAGGCTAACCTGCCATAATTACACAACCAATCTCATCCACAGAAATATTTAATCATTCTAAGCAGTACCCAGCTCACTTCTTCAATCTAGCTCAAATGTGTGTTAAAAGGCAAAAAATTGTTAAATAAAGAGAAATACCATGTAAAACATTCCTTTTGTCTGCCATGAAAAATTCTCTCATCTTTATATTAATAAAGAACTAACCTTAATCCTTTACTGCCTTCTCCCTCATTCCAGTTACCCTAATGTACAATGTCACTCTACAAAAAGAAAAGCTTTTGTTAGTGATGTGTTAGTGCCTGAATTCAAGATTCCATTCATTGATGCTGAATAGCAGCTCTGAAATCAACATGGTTCTGTTCAAATCAACAACAATTTGTGGTCAAGGTTAACATTTCGATCTAAGGCCACAGTATGCATGCAGGACAGTAAAAATTAGGACAGCAGCTTTCTTTTAGAACTCAAAGCTGCTGCTTCACAATGGGAATATAGTTTACCTATGCTGAATAGCAGAATCATCTTGTTCAATTGTTTTGATCTGAACACCAAGAGAATTTATTTGATGATCTGAATGGAGAAACCATACTGATCTACACTTTCATTATAATGACCACATGCCAGATGCTTTTTGTGTTTTCCTGACAATACAACCAAAGTTCTTTGATTTGTAGCATATGAAGTGATTACTGTATCAGCAGGGAAATGGAAAATATTCCAATTTTCTTTTCTGTATTCTCTGACAGCAAACAACCTGTTGTATGCTTTGCCTAAGACACTTTGCATTTTTACTTGCTTTTGACCATATTATTAGCATTTATGTTTCAATCACAAATAAGCTAAAATTAAACTTGAATCACACAAGCTTCCATGTTGTTGTGAAAGAACTGCTGTTAGCTGGTCTCAGCTACCTTCCTCTAAATATACATAAGATTTCTCTTTGGAGATAGGCAAATTTGGCTGTGTCCAAATACTGCAGATTTGAGTGATGAGGATCCTTTAATGTAGACACAACAGGTGTCTACACAACACAAAGGACAAGGGATAGTGACAGCTGTGACTCAAGTAAGGGAGAAGCAAGCTAGATAGCATGAATGAATAGATGCTTGAAAGTCAGGGCAATGAAGAATTAAACTGAAGTTACTCTAAACTTTAGAAAGAATTTCTTCCTATAATTTTATGAAGTGAAATCTCAGTTTTAGAGTGCTTCCCAATATGGACATTTTCACTTTCACCTGAACCCAAGCCCAAGGTGAGGGAAGGAGAGAAAGGAGGAGTATGACACGCTTTTCTCACTCCTCAGATGCTCTTCCAGCCAGACTGAAGTTATATACTATGAAACAAGGATCTTTTCAACCCATTCCCACATTCTATCACCTGATCTGAAGCTTATCTCATGACCAAAAAAAGCTCACAACTCAAAACTGAACATCTCCAATACAGTAGGACACAATACTGAAGCCCAGCTTTGAAGGACTGTCTTCCTGACAAGCTTACAGACACTGCAACATAATAGGCAGCAACCTTACACAACGCTGTAAGAGAGCCCTTGCAAACTCATTCACTATAAAGGCAAATTAAAAATACAAAAAGTTTTTTGAACTTATTTAGGTTGTGGATAGGCACTGAGCTGTGACACAGAGAACTCCACTGATAACAACAAAGATACAATCAATCTATTAACAAACAATTTATTAAATGACTCCAGTAACTGTCTGTAGCATTGCTCTTAAACATACAGAGAATCTTGAGAAATCAAAAAGATCAAAGAGCCCAGATCAAAAGGGATGTACCAGATAACGTCAAAGATGAAGAACACAGCCAATTCGTAGCAGCCTGAGCTGAATGGCAATTGGTCCCAGAGTTTTCAGCACAAGACTGGACTTTAATTCACCAGTGAAAAATTGGGGAGAAAAAATAATGCAGCCATAAGGTAAGTTATTAAAATACATTAAACTGAAGAGTAAGGGGGGGNTTTTTTTTTTTCATTTTTGCTGCCTTAAAGAGCATCAGTTTCAGCTAGTTAGCCATTATACTTTAGACAGGTTTTGGTTCTGTGACTTAGAGAAAAATGAAATCGTAATATCCTAGGTGATAGAATTTTTTTTTTACTTTAAATCCAAATTATTTCTTTTCCTTATGTAAATTCAGACAAAGACAAGTAAAATATGTGTACAAAATCACAACATTTTTATTAATGTAAAAACTTCAAAAATAGAACTATGGTCCATGAAAGAGACAAAAGACTCCAAGCTATATTATCATACTTGCCAACTATACTGGCAAAAACTTTTACTGCCCCCTTTTTTTTTTATTAGTTAGCATTCTAAAACTTTTGTATCTACTGAATGAAGAAAACTTTTTTATAGTCATATTGTGGCAGAGCTTGAATTAATTTCACTTGACTGAGAAAATACTACCAATCATGCCAAATTTTAATTCCACGTAAGTTAGAAAACTTAAGAAGTTAGGTTCATTTGATAGGAAAGAAGTATTATTGCTAAAGACTATTCCTATTTTCGCAGATGCTTTTCAGTCAAAACATTATTTCTTTCTAAAGCTGTTCTAAGAATGAAGAAAACACATGCTTTTTTATAAAAATGACATAAAAATGTCTTGCACAACAGGTCATTACAGAAGAAACGCAAAGTTTTACAAGATAAAAAAAGAAATTGTATACAAAGTCAAAAAGAGAAGAAAATGTCACGTAATGTATTAAAAGTTCGCAAACCCCGGTGAATTTAATAAAATGCTGCAGTAACCTTTCCATGAAGTTGTACCTAACAATTTCCTCAAATTTTAGGCATGACTCGTCTTTTTCAAGCTTGAAGTTCAAAATAATTTCCTACATTCTTCAAAGAAATTTCTGAGATCTATTTGTATCTGAAATACTGAAAAACCTTCCCACAATGTTTCAGGCAGTAACACATCGCAGTACAGCCTTTCAACTACTTCTGCAGCTCATCCTTCTGAGATGACAGTATATTGCAAAATAAGTAGTATTACGTGATCTGTAGCCATCTTAAGTATCAGTAGTTTCAGCTAAAACAAGCGCTCAAGTCGAGTTTGTCCCCTCTTATCTGAGACATTTTTGAAGGCATAGAGCCACAACAAGCAGTCTGTTACAGATTTTCATGTTTTTTCCTTCAGAATTTTGATAACTGGAAGACAATAGACAATGAAGGACATAACACCATCTTCAGTAAATACACAAACATTTTAGAAGTTTTTATTGCTTTAAAGTAGTTCTAATTCTTCAGATGTTGTCAGAAGAGTTAATTCTTACTACAGAACTCACTGATACATAAATATTGCAATACCTCTTTAAAATGCAAAACTAAACCCCAAATTTAGGATCAAACCACAAAAAACCCTGTGCAAGCACTCCAGTGAACACAGAATACTATAATTGTTTTAAAAAACGAAGTAACTTGTAAAGGTATATTGTAGAATTTACAATACAGAACTATAGTGGTTCAATGTTGCTTGCGTATGTTCTTTTCTTCCCCCATGTATAGATAATAAAAGCCCTGAATACTTCAGCATGTTAAATATGCTTTACTGCACAGAGCATTGTAGAAGCACTAGTATTTTCTCCAGTTGTCTCTGATTTTTACATAGCGTAAATTTTTCACTTTTTTTCTTGCTATGGAAACAAAAATACTGATTTAAGAACCAAGTAATTTATGGTCACCATCAAAAATAACTAAATAAACTGTTATTTCATACATCTAAGGATTCAAAAAGATATCCCAAGTAAGCATTTAAAAATTACAGTAAAACAAATGATAAATGAAAATTTAAAAGTTAATGTTAGATGTTCCTTTTAAAATGTATGTATTTTATCTTCTACATACTTTTATAGGCCATTTAGTGTTTTTCACACAACCTAGTTCCAGGAAACATGAGAAACAATATTGGAACAGAACAGATGAATCCATTTTAGATATACTTTAGACGTGTTTATTGTTAAAAAGAAAAGCAGACAAAATATTTTTAAAATATGAAATAAACCAGTCAAACAGTATTTTAACAACAATAATGACTGTACAACTCAGTAAACTTTTACTAAACACAATTAATAGCATTCCAGCTAGCAAATTATAAATAAAACCTATCAAACACATATAAATGCAAAACCATTAAATACATTTGATAGAAACATCTGGAAATAAACTCTAAGTCACAGTATTACTATTTATTCATATTATTCAATACTATTTTCACCTAATGTCCAGTTTTAACTATACGATGATTTTTATTTTATACTTTGCTCCTTTGCCTAGCATTCCTCATCTTACAGTTTATTTCCCCACATTTTTTTTTGCACAGATTTAAAAAAAAGATTTAATATCAGACATCCCCAATTTCCCAGTGGGAATTATAGCAGCACATTAAATATTTAAAGGTCAAAAAATGCAACAAAGGCCATGTATCTCTGTTACAGTCCATATTATCCTAACTGTCATCATCATCACTACTACTGTCAGTCTTAGTCCATTCCCTGTAGGCCTGTCTTTTCTGAAGGCATGGTAAGAGAAGAAGAAAGCAGAAGAATTAGTTTAGAAGTTATTAGTTTGTCCGGCAAATGCATTAATTAAAGCAAAGAAAAACCTCAGAAAACAAAGAAGTGACATCCTACTTTAGGACACATTCTGAACACTCAAAATCACCTATCTACCATTTCCTTTATTCAGCATATACAATTTCTAAATCACTAAATGAAACGCATTCCAATCTAATCCAGTAATTTGCTGAAAATAATGCAACACAGTGACTGCAGTAGGGCCAGTCACTAGACTGGCATTGAAATAATACAAAAAAAGAAAATAATCTCTACAATATATTATGTTATTCAAATGCTTCATGTAGGGAACGTGATCCACTGAGTCTCACACAAAACACAGAAATAACCCTAGAGGCAGAAACATTAAGAATCAAAAACATTATTACACTTTAAGGTACAATAATATTAAGGTATGAAACATACTATATCAGAAATTAATGTCTGTAAAAAAATTATGCAATTCATTACTTTCTGATTTGACTGCCTACAGGGAGAATTACAAACCTATTTCAATCTTTCAAAACATTTCTTCAAGAATAGTTCTGCCTCATAATCATCAGAAAAATATGAAAATGCAAACATGCACAAATTTCAGAAGCAAAAGCAATACAAAGTCATTACAGAAAGCTGCATATTAGAGCTGACACTGTTGGCTTGCTAGCATTTGTCTTAGTGGAACACTTTAAAACATGCCCTTTTTTGTTTGAAATACCAAAAAGAGCAGAAAGATTAGCAGTAAATTCATGCTGCTTATTAGTAGCAGTTTCTAGCTATGCTCTAGTTAATACTGCTTTATAGCACTAATTTTAAATTCGAAAGCTACCTTATTAGAAGGCAGGCAGAGGCATACTAGTCAAAGAACTTATATAGTCTGGTGAGCTAGATCATGAGTGAATGGCATGGCAAACTTAACTGAGATACCCCAAATAGGAAAATCCTCTTCTACCAGGAAACAAAAGACACACTAACAAAATGCAGAAGAAACAGAAACAGATTTGAACTAAAAAAATGAAACAAGCAGTGGTGATAATTCTCAAAATGGTCTCAAAATCCTTGCCAAATGCTACTCCATACTTCAATCTCTACCTGCTTCTCAAAAAAACCTTATTTCTCTACAACTTCAACATTTCCCTGGCACACTGTGATTCCTTCGATGTGTATTTTTAAAGTTCTGTTTACAGTCATGCATTCACTAATTTCTGCTTGCTTTCTTCTGTTTGAATATTTCTAAAATGCAGCTTTACTTCTAAAATGCAGAAGAAAAAAATAAGAAACTTTGTAAGCTGTGTAACAGGTGAAATTATTTCCACTTTAGCTTCAGAGTCACATCTGTTTAAATGACAGCTGAATTATTTAAGAATAACTGCTGCTCAGCATATTTTCACACAAACAGTATTCCACTTCAAAATTGCTTATGTTCTTTAAATGGCTGTAATATGACAAATACAGCTATTCTAAGTGTTTAAAATGCTGTTTTATAAAAAAATGAGATTAAAAAGTCACAGTTTAAAATGCATACTATAAAATTACTGAAACATGCACCTTTGCAGTTACCATACTGTGTATCAAAAATAAAAGTTCAAGATATAAACCTTTTTAACTACATATACAAATTTTTTTCTTCTTTCAAAATGCTGTGCACCTTGCAATTTATACCAGTTATACTGGTATAAATTATGCTATCATTCTCAAAAGTTGTATCACAGAAACTAAATCACCAAAGTGGTCATAAGATTAAGAAATTAAATGAAATGTCATTATTTTTAGATGAGGGATGGTAGGGAATTTAAGAAGTGAGAAAATTTGTGAAGTATTTATTGCAAAACGTAGTTAATTAAAAGATATGTCAAATTAACTTTCATTTTTTTCACCTGTAACATTTGACTTCCAGTTCCATCTCTTAACCTGTAAGGTCTAATAACTCCATCTTCACCAAAGAAGCGAGGTGGGCGTAGGCTTATCACATCTTCTGATGAATCTGCAACTCTGACAACCAAGCAGCAAATTGAAGGTGTTTGTCAATATCTCTACTCAACTATGAAGGCTCTAAGTTATTTTAAATACAATTGAAATTTAAGCACTAGTACAGCAGTTCTTGTCTATGTAAGTACTTTTGCATACGAGTAAACATTGAGCAGATTATTATATGAAACAGTAATAGGTTTTACTCAGAAAACTATTTCAGAGAATGATTGCTAGAAAATCAGATGGCTCAGGGAGCACACACCTGCAGTACTTAGTTAGCGTTTAAGTATAATTTTGAAGTTTACAAGTACAAAAGACAGCTGTGCCATGCAGAATTACTGCTCTGCTATTTTTCTTGTGCTTCCCTGCTAAAAAACTTAAGGCAGAAAACAAAAGAGACATGCAATCTTAACACAGTAAAAAGCAGTCCAGCTCACTAAGAACCAGGACCATTAGACACCTACCAGAAGATGCTACTAAATACCCTCTCAAAACACTTTCTGCTACTTTTTATGTTACAGTATGAGATAATTTACAGCAACAGGTTTATTAAAGTGGGACAATCACAGTATTCAATATGCAGTCCTAACCCAGTTCTCTGTCTGAACAACCAGAAAAGATCCTGGCATGACCTGGTAGTCTTGGAATGCATCTCACATAGTAGTAACAATTAAAAAGTCGATACAGCTGAGAATCCTCTTTTCCTGTATATTTGTAGTCAAATGAAAAACAATCAGCTATTTCAGCAACTGAATGAAGTCTGATTGTTGAGGCTTTTACACTATTTTGTAAAGCTAGAAATACCTGAGATATGATGCTGTTAAATTGCTACCAGCTGTATATTTTTTAAAAAGCCACCTATTTAAAATATATACAACAATATGGATATTATTTATAGCTCATCTGTGTTAATGAAAAAGTTGAGATATCTAGAAATATTGACACAGAAATGAAACAAAGACACACCATAGTAATACTACTATTGTCTGTTTTGTACCATAAGTTCTTCAAACTTACTTACTTTTTAATCCCCTGAAATGTACTGCTTGCCATGTCTATGATTCCTCCAGTAGGTCTAGCTACTGCTCCCACTAAACCTTTTCCAACACCTTTGAAAAAACCAGCTGCTCCTTCTTTCTGAGCTCCTAAAAGGATAAAGTGCCACAAATCACTATAAAACACTTTTTTTTTCTTACAATCTTAGCAACCTTAATTCCCATTTAATCACAAGTCTTTCTTGATATGCAACTACCCAGTCTTCTAGTTTAAATTTTGCTTACATGTGTGGAAAACTCAGTAGGAATATAAAAGCTTTATAAAAAGTTTCATAACTTAATTTATAATGTCTCATAAGTATAAAGAATTTGCCATCACATGAGCAGTTAACGCATCAGAAGACCTCAACTTACCCCTTATTGGTTTTGTAACTATTCCTGTTATGCCACTGACAAAGCCCTATGAAGAGAAACAAGATACATTAGTAATACGCTTCCAGATATATTCTTAATTTTTTACATTTTTCTTATGACTTCATTAGTGAATACAAAGTATGTGTTGGACTATTCTAAAATTCACTACAAGTTAACAGAATTAAAGGCACCTGCTTCACAGTTTCTAGCTTCTCTTCTACCTCTGTATATTCCTCTTTAAATCTGTCACTCAATTGTAGCCATATATTTACAAAACCAGAATCAAAATAAAGCGTAACAACTCTCTAGTGACTACGGCAGCCTCCATTATTTGTTACTCTTGCCTGTGTAAAATTCTTAAGTCTTTACATAATTTTTTTCTTCTTACAGAAACTAATCCTTTTCCACCACGAGTGATACCCTCTCTCAGACCAGTGGGCTGTTTATTCATGGCTTCTCTCCTTTTCTGCTGGTAATCCTCATCCATAGTTATCGCAGCTACTCCTTTTGCCATAGCACCAGTGATTCTTGAAGCAGCACCAGCTAATCCACCTATTGTAAAATAAACAAAGTAAGAAGTCAGTGCAATTTGCAAATACCTGTATAGCTTACTATATACTACTGTGATAACACCAAAACTTACCAACAGCTCCCCCTACTAGTGCTTTAAGTCCTAGTGCCATCCCTTCTATAAATTCTTCAGGACCCTGGATGGCTCCCTAAGGAAAAAAAAGGATGCGTCTGTGCTAGGCTTCAAATAGTATATGCACTGCGTATTTTTAAATCCTACTTTTGTATTGGAATTTACATGAAACAAAGAGAATGAGGCTGTAAGACCAAAAGCAGAAGTGTGGAAGTGCCCCTGAGAGCACCTGAAAGACTGTTTTAGCATACTTTTTCATTTCCTGAAGTCTGCTCATTTTAAGGCAAATGAGAAAAAAGAAAATTTATTTTAAAGTAAGAACCACAAGGAGCAGTCTTTCATGAATTTAGTTAAATGGCCTACTCTCTCAATTTTGAGTTTTGAGGGTTTTTGAGGTTTCCAGTCACTTTCCCTAGCACTTTAACTTCCAATTTTCAATTCTAAATCTAAATTTGTAACAAAAAAAAAAAGTATTAATATACCCACATTTTTCACAATAATTTGTACCTGTCTAATAATTTGTGATGCATTTCATAAAAAGGTGGCAGAGACTATTACCTGGTAAGGTTCATAGAAAAATGCTTCTACTCCTTCAGACAAGCCTCTTATGAATCCAAATGGATTACCCAAGACATCAAGACCAAGTATTAGAACATACATCTGTTTAATAGCCTAAAATAAAAACAGTTACTAGTAAAATTATTGCAGAAATTACAGTAAAACAAAGGCAAACAGTGTAGTATACACAGACTAAAAGAAAAAGCAAGCAAGCAACATGAATTTAATATAACAGACTCAATTATTTGGAAAAGTAGAACGATTTATATTAAGAAGGATCTCACAGTGAGTAAATCATTAAGTCAGGCAAATAAACATTATTTCTTACAAGCATTTGACAGATAACTGACATTAATGTTCATAAGATTTTACAAAGCAAGCACATAACCTACATTTCTCTCATAGTACAGGACAAGATTCGGTCTGTTCATATATGTAGAGAAAATGTTGTTGACTGTGACTGCAAAGCTCCATAACTACATCTACACATCATGTAATTTGATTANAAAAAAAAAAGACTTGAGCATCTCCTGGGACACTGCACATTTTCCCTGTGAAAAGGAAGAGCCAGAGAACAGATAACTCATTTCCTGATTAAAACCCTGTATAGGCTTTTTCCTCCTTTAAAGATGAACCAAACACTAACTTAATACATTCAAAGAATCCCTTATTATTAAGGATGAATGGATAGAAGATGACTAATTCTATTATGCAAAAGTATGTCTGTTGGATTCTGTCAACTGGATGACAGGACCTGAAGAGTACACTAAGGCCAAAGAAGCATCATAACTCATGTGCTAATAATGTCTAAGAAAAAGCATTAATGTTTTCATGCCAACGCTGCTCAGAGCTGCATTGTGCTTGTTTCCACTATTCATTCTAGCAAGTTGCTTTGTTACCAAGGCCCCTTTTCCTCTAGTCGTAATTTGGAAACAGTACTTGCCCCCAGTATAACAACAACAGAATCCAACTAACGAGTGATTGTTTTGTATGTGCTTACTTATTTAATTCTCATGAAAACATACAAAGCTAAATCTTATTCATGTTCATAGAACAAAAGTGCACAGTAGCACTTTCAAAATATACATTTACTGAAATAGTGAAATTTACTTATTCAAACCTGTTTTGAATAATGTCTTGTAACAGCTGATTGGAGCTGCTGCGTAGTACAGAAGTGATAGCTGAGTTCGAAGAATGCCAACCTGAAAAAAAAAAAAATTAAGCCGTTATTATGCCAAGTAAAATAAAATCTAATATACATAATATTGGTTTAATCTTTGGAAGCATTCTTTACAATTGTATTTTCCACCTACTTAAAGACAACATCTTGTACATCTGTGAGGGTGGCCCCAATACTCTTCAGCAGGAGATTCAACGACTGAAGTGGTATCAATTCATTCTTTCTCTCTTCTTTGTTACTATCTTCTCCACCCGTACTGAGTGAAAAGCTTAAGTGTAACTAAGGAATAAAAATGAGATTGAGAAATAAAGTGGTTCGTTATTAGAAGTATTATATTTCTATCTTTATAATCTTTTAGGTTATTTAAAAATTGAGATAAGGCATTTCCAATCTTGACTGAAATCAGACTGACTTTCATAACAGAAAACAAATACACCACATGCAACAATAAAAAGACAGTGACATTTAAAGTCAAACTGAGTAACTGGAACTTCCTTTAAGAACACAGGAACTTGAAATTGCTTACTCATGTTTTTAATAAGGCCTCCAGAATATTTTAGCTATGATTTAGGTTACTAGCTTGTTTCCAAAATATCTTGTTTCTATTACTAATATCTAAAATCAAAGCAGACTGAAAATTACAACAAGCAAGAATGAGAAACAAAAGAGTGTAAACAAATAATTAACAACCCATGTTTTACAGGGGCTAAATAAACACTGGAATATGTATACCAAAAAACCCCCACCTGTGCAGACCTGAATTAACGGAAGTTTTTGTTTCACAGAAATTAAGCTGACAGTCTCTAAACAGAAAAGCTTTCAGGAAAGGTGGTCAAGGGGCTCTCTATCACTCAAGTGTATTCAGCAGTTTTCATAATCAGATGGAAGAGTTATGCCTGTTTCCAATTCTCTGAAGACACCACAATTTCATTAACTTACGGTGTAACAGAGCTTAACGATAGCTCAAAGACACACAGCTCATCTTGCAGAACCCATGTCACTTAATTCACAGTTCCATAACAACTTCATAACTGTTAATCTTTTATTAGAACCTGAAGCCCATTTAGTCCACCCTATCTCCTCCATGTAATTTTTCCTGTGAAATATGACAGAATTAATTAAAAAAATAAGCTTTTCTCTACTTTGCTACAAAATGTTTACTTTGCTATCTTAACACATAAAGGACATTTTATTTTTGTCAAGACCTGAGCAGTCTTTGTAATAAGACAACTGGAGACATACCTGTCAACATCTAAATGAAGATACACTGCAACAGATACTAAATACACTTGGAATTAGTTAGACTAAGCTGTTTACATAAAGCTAGCCAAGCACTTGCTGGAATTACCTTCTCTAATAGCAGACCGTTTCTAACATCTCACCAGATACTGAGAAGAAGTAAAACTCAAACCGTTCTGCAATCTATTTCTCATGGGACAGAGAGAAGACTCTCTTGTTAAGAACTGTCATAAAACCCACAAAGTACCACCACAGCTTTAATGACGTCACCTAGGCAATAATTGAAAAACAAAGGCTGGTAAACTGAAAATGGATGCAAGTTGGACAAACAGGCTGTTGCTTCCATGTAAGTACACACATACCATTCAACAGCTGTACCTAAATGTTTACGGGAATGGGGAGACTTTACTGGAGTGAAAACCACAACTGCTTTTCCAGTAAGTAACAATAAAGCAGAGAATGTCATTACACAGTAATGGTAGCTGTGTATGTTTTTCAGAAATGATCTCATTCCTCAATCCACAACACACTGCACATAAACTGTGTATTTTGCAAGGGTATCTTAAATCATAAAAAGAATTACTGTATATGAAAAAAGTAATGGATAGGAATGAAATAATGAACTTTTAATGTAAATATTTCATAAATATTACTGTAAACCCCATATAAAGTTAGCAGTAACAATGAAAGCATTTTTCCAGGATGTTTGTATTTTATTTTTGACTACCTTCACATAATTTCTTCACTTCCAGTGCCTACTATCCTGTAGAAGACAAAAACTCTTCAGTTAGAGAGCAAACATGGGTTGTGACGTGAAAAAGGTATACCTTAATTGGAGAGATATGGAAGTATTCATACAAGCTGATTTGTGACGTATCCATTGATGACACACTCATCAGTTCTTCTTGAAGAGATTCAACATCTTTCTTGAAAAGTTCTAGCTGTGGATGCATTTTCAAAGAGACACTACTTAAAAGTTTAAGGTATATAAAATTACTAATACTACTTATACTCTTCTGATTATTTTTTTTCTTTAACTTAGAATTAGTATTTTAGAGAATTTTTAACTGGAGTTTGTTTGCTCTCTTTTTTTGGTATGAAGAAAATGAAACATATGCATAAAAAGACTATCCAACATACATCTATTTAATAGTAAAAACAAACCAGTGAAAGTTCAAATACCGAGTATTTTGAAGTACAGTTTGGGGAGTTTTTACTTGTGTCAAACAAATGGTATACATGTGTACCCTTCTGAACACATAATATACTGCAAAGGGTTTTTTGTTTGCTTTTATAGAGAATCTAGACTTTTACAGACTCTGAGACGACTATCTAGCTCTTCTCCTTCAAAGGAAAGACTTCCTTTAAAACAGTGTTTGAAGAATTGGCCAAGTATAAAAAAAATATTTTAAATTTAAAAAACCCAACAATACTAAAATTATAGACAGAAAAGACTTAGGCAGTCACAGAAAATAAAGTTGTATCTGAAAATAATGTGAAACGTCCTTTCAGAACAGTAAACCCAGGTACCACATTGCTACTTAAACAAGCAAAACAGTCAAGGTACTTAAGAGTTTAAGTAGGGATCAAATCCTAAAATTATGCCCTACAATTCCACTAAAAATGATAGTGCAGAAGAGGGCCTCCTCTATCTTTGGATTCAGTGATTCAGCTCACAATGCTGATCTCAAAACATTAATCTTTCCACCTGGGGGGGAGGAAAGAAAGAATAAAATACAATGCATTTTTTCCACTACACAACCATGCATTGAAAATTAACATAATTCTTTAAGCTGCCACAGTAATCTAGAATTCACAGGTACACCTGGTATCAACAGATGTAACAGTCTGCACTCCCTAGCACACTACTGGGAACCATCAGTTTAGACTACATATTCCTGCATGTAAAAATACAGCAATGTTTCTAAAACAATTATAAAGTAACATTATTGATATTCATTAAATGACTGTTTTGTTCAGTGAACCCTTTAGATTTCATAATTAGAATGCACATTCTTACTATTTATGTGTTTTAAGATGTTTAATTAACCTTATGATTTTCAGCAAGACGGAACTTTAAAAAGATTACATTACTCAGTTTTGCTTCAAGATTTTATAATATAAAAAGAAAAGACTACCTAGAAATACACGTTTAGGTCTTGATTTAGAGAAAATTGCCTCTCACCAGACTGGATTCCATTATTCAAGTTAAAGTTTTACTTAAAATTTACATTACCACCAGGAGATGTGTTCCTGTGTCAATAAGCAATTAACTTGTTTTGTGAGTCTCCAAAACTGTGGTGCTACTAAAGCTCTGCAAAGAACCTAGAGGCTTCAATTTACAGCAACAGAGAAGTAGTACAGGACTAGGAAGAATCAACTGGATCCTCATGCTTGATACACCCAAACTCAGGGTAACTGCGTAAGCATTCCGTGATCTGGACAGTACATTTAGTTTTCCTTTATCACAAGCCAGAAAACAGGTAACAAACAACCATCAAAATCAAAATCATCTTTTTAAAATTCACACCAAAGAAGTCTATATGCTTAAGAAACAAAGGTATGAAATTGAGGGTATATTTACCACAAGTACACCATTCAAGAGTAGCAAATCTACTCAGATAAAAATAGATATGGAACCACAACAAATAGCAGACAAGTTTACATTGATTATTCTGCTGCAAACTTACAGAATTCTGATAAGATTCGTATCTTGCTTGAAATGTTATTCCAGAAATTAATTCTTTTGTTGTTTCACACTTCCTTCTAGTTTTCACTTTATATTTACAATGGAGCACCTTTTTAATCTTTCCTCCTTATTTTAGTATAATCCCTGAGCAGCAACACTTATTAAATCACTGATGTGTAGACATGGAGAAATAAAAGTAAGCTGCCCTTCCAGCATACTTTTCACTTGCCACAGTAAGACAATAGCTTTAATGACCCATCCAAAAGGATGTTTTTGCTCTACTCATCCAGGCAGATCTTTAATGCAAATATCTGGGGTTCATTTTCCACTAGCAGCATTTTTGAGATACAGACAAAGCAAATACCCTTTCTCCTAAATAATTTTTCTGTTCATTGAGTACTGACATTCAAATTCAAATATTCCTAACAAGAATGGCATGACAAATCTACATCAGAACTGCACTGCATCAATACAGCTTACCATCTTTTTTTGTATTATTGGGCAAATCCAAGAAACTCTGGCTCTCCTGTTGCCGTATGGTTGTATGTGAAGTTTTCATTATTTCCCATTATTTCCATGTTACTATGCACAAACTCCTCTCATTCTCCTAGTACAGTAATTTAATTCCTGCCCTCTCCTCTCTACTTAGCATCAACATGTCAACTACAGCATTTACCACTTTCATAATTTTGCATAAAATTACTGAAGACACTTTTACTTTCTAATCAATTTCTTTCTCCATTCTTTTTACATTCTCTTGCTCTCATATGCAGGCAAGTTTCAGTGATTTCCTGGCCAAGACTTTCCTGGATTTATTTTTATTATTTTAAACAAACTATGTTACGGAAAAGAGTATTACTTTCATTTCCCTCCTGTCTTGGTTTCTTAATTAACTGATCTCTCAGGCAATAGTAATACCAAAGAGTCCACAGCAGCATTAATTTTATTCTTTATAAAAGGTTTTGAAGCTTTCTTCACACAGCATGCAAGATGAGGATAAAGAGTTGCTGCCAGCAACGGTAACTCCTAAAAACCTTACAGCTTCATATTAGTCCCAGATGCAGCAATTAATCAGTGTTACAGGTACAGAAGACCAAGTTGGTTTACCTTTTTTTTAAATACAAGCTGAATAATTACAAGTTTTAAATGCATTAAACAAAAGCTTTTTACCTCCTGGTCACTTGGCACTTCAGTCTGCGTAAAGAATTCAAACAGTGCATACAGGAAGCCAAGATCTAATCTGAGATCCATCTCTTGTATCAGCACTTTAAAATATCTATACATGAAACAAAAAACAATTGTTAGAGTGTTTTACATGTCACACATTTTCATAAAACAACCTAGATTACTCAGGCCACTTATGTACTGACTTTAGGTTACTTTTGTTTTTTGAGAGAGAGAGATTTTGCCATGCAAGATAAACACATTTCCTGTAGCCAGAATTGTTTTAATCAAGTAGCCACATTTAACACTGTATATAGCACTGTCAAACAGGGATTTTTTTTCTATAGGGAAAAGATTAAAAATCTTCATTGAAAAGACACTGAAAAATCCTTGCTTTACTCTACAATTAAATGAATAAAGGGGACTTGGCTTTCATCTCTAAGTGCTCTTATGTTTCCAAAAATGACTTGGTGTAAAATTCTCTTGCATCATGTTTGCCTTTATAGTAATTCTGATTTTAAAGCTTAATTAAACAAAATTAACATCAAAAGAGACAGGACATGTGAAAATACTTACTTAATATGAGATATTTGTGAATGACCTGCAGTTCTCATGACAATACTGACATCAGTAAAAGGTTTTGGTGCTATGAAGTTGTAAAATAAAAAGAGATCAGCATAAATTTTTATGTGATATACATGCCTTTATAATTTTAACATGAAAATGTCATGTATGTTCAGGATTTTCTCAATCCTGTATAGTTGGATTATGTAATGGCTATGACTGGCAAACAACTAAGTGAGGGAAAAGAGTAGGAGCAGAAAGGAACAGGAAGAGAGGAATGAACCAAAACGTTAAAATTCTGTTTCACTGAGTTTTGAAAACGTGCCATGTTCATTTCAAAGCAAATCAATACAGACAATCTTAGAATTACATAATTTCACTAGTAATGGAATAAGAATTTCCAAGAGCTGATAAAGAAATATAAACTAAAAAAAAAAAGATTGGCAGATTTATGCATTCTAGCTTGCAACTGATCATCTTTATATCATAAATAGCTAACAATTTATTAGCATATGTACAAAATTACAAGCAGTATTCTTTGTCTCAATCCAGAAACTCTCCTGAGATTACTCTAGTGTTCAAGTGACTTCGCTCTAAATAAGTTAATGGAAAACTACAGTTCATCACATACTGTACTGACACATGAGCTCTATGCTCCCAGCAACGAAGAAATCAGGAAGCTATATACAGAACAGGCAAAATATAAATTTGCCACCTATAACACTTATATATGTTGCCTCATATAGCAATTTTGATTTTAGACTGGCACCAGCATGCATTTCTCTGATTACTTAGATTACTTCAGATGGGTCTCTAGTCATCTACTGCATGCAAGAAAAGAAAAAAAAAATAATGTGATTAATAATAAATGATTAATTTGGGGCAGCAGGAAAAAAACTGGGTGTCTAAAGGTGAAAAGTAAACCTCACTGCCTCAGAACTCCAAATGTAAATAATACAGAAATGGAGCAACCGATTTACTGCCATCAAGATAAGTGACATTTTGATCTTTTCCAATTTTCAGTGGCCAACTCTCAGCATTAGTTTCAGTTGAGATCTGAAAGCAACTGCCAAAAGCCCATTTTAAGCTTGATCCAAATGTAGTTGTTACATTACACTCTTCAAGAGCACTGAATTTGCATGTCAAAAAGATGTGCTTAAAAAAGGTATAAAATTGATGACTGAAAGAAATTTTGTTTTTTTCTGATTATTAACTGTCTAAATGGTTTTAAGTTTATTTTCCGTGTAGAGTAAACCATTTTGCTATCTCCAATATTAGTATTTGTGCTATCTATAGTAAGTAAGCTTATACAGACTTAATCTGATAAAAGTGGCATGGTTAGCTTCAGTACAAGCAAGTTATCTTGTCATTTTAGGACTACGTTAAACTAGAACAACAAACCTGAATCCAAGGTGATGGACTTTGGAGGTTTAATAGGATAGAACACAAAGGGAAATATGGCTCCAGGAATCTGGTTTTGTATCTAATAGGGGTAAGGACAGGACAAGGCGCAGCATATTAGATTTCAATAGTGAATTATTTTAACATCAGGAGAAACACAAGAATTATGAACATTACCTGTCACATTTCAATTCAAAAAACAGAAAAAAAAATGCTGGTGTGGGTCAAAATATTTTTATTTTCAAAATGAAATAATCCAATCCTAACAGTCTAGAAAATCTCCTCCAAGTTGGCTGTAATAATTAGTCCACAGAACTTTTGCAAATACTTTGCTTTTAAAAACACATGCAAGACACTAAATCATATCTATTTCTTGGTTGGTTGTCAAGAAAACCACGGGGAAAAGCAGGGAAGATGATTGGTAAATGTTTTTCCTGAACAGTAATTGTTTGTTTGCCTTTTTTTTTTTCCTTTTTTTGGAAGCATTTAAGTAGTATTTCCAGAGATTGAGAACTGGTATAAAAGCTAATGAGTACAAATAAATTTGAAACATGACAAATGCAAACAATTCTAAAAATAAATCCAAGTTTCCATAAGAAGTGATCTCTCAATAAACAACTTACTGTTTTTTGAAATAGCTCACCTGTATCCTGTAAATTTGAATTCTGAAAGACTTCTGATGTGCAGATGAACTATATTCTACTTTTAAAGCTGGCAGATAATTCCTTCTGATAGGAATCTCATTTGGTTGCTGAATCTTCATATTCATTCCATTAGGAGTTAAACATACCTATTGTAGTATACCAAATTTGCTTTAATAATATGTGTTTCAGAAGACTGCTTTTCATACTTTAAAAAGAACCGTTCATTAACATTGTTAAGATAGGTCAGCATTAAAATTTTGTAGCTTTTAAGTCATGTCATAACTTCCATTTATTTAAAATAATCAATTTTTGTCATAAATTTCATTAGAAGTAAAACTACAAAATATTACATTATTTGGGTGATTACGAGCCATTAATAAATGCTTTCTAGACAAAGGGCAGAGTAGCATAATGTAACAGTCTATGACAGAGATAAAAATTGGCTCATTTACCTCTCTCGTTCATTTCCCTACGACACAATTCTAATGAGTATCTAGAATTTATCTACAGAAAAGGACAGCAGAATTTGGAGCATAACATGCTTCTACATTCCAGAAAAACTTCTGGAATGATTTTTTCATATGCATGCAGTTGAATGACGCAACTGAATTATCCCATAATAAGGCATCTAAAAATTCCAATATTGTGATAAAGCAAACGAAGCAACCCATCCAAAACTAACACCCTGCTCATCTCCCTGATATAGCCAATAAAACAAATGCAAAGCTTCCTTACTGTAGGCTACAGATTCAAAATCCATATTTAATCCCATGACCTTTAAAAATGCTACACTTCAATTTCAAAGTCAGAGGCTAGGAACAAAAGTCTATAGGAAGCTTTCACACTTTTATGCAATTTTTTCCCCAAAGATTTTTCTTCTAAACAGAGACAGAGATGGGTTTTCAAATTAATTTGGTAATCAACCATCTCAATTTCCACTGGAAGTTTCTACAAAGATACCATAACTGATATACTATGTTTTCCCTGTGTATACATGTAAACAACAGAATGGAGAACTATCAATATTACCAAAACATTTGATTCCAACTCAATGATCTTATTTTCTGAAGGAGTCAGTTCACTGTAGTCTTTGAATTCTTGTTCTAGTTTATCAGTCTGCTTAACACTCATTGGTCTCCATCTCGACTTCTTCTTGGGTTTTGTCTCCCAAACCACATCAGAACTACAAAAACAAAATAGAGGACCAAGAAAGAAGGACGATCTGTTTCAAAACAAGTTTTACCTACTGTAGGATGATTCTTAATAGGTTATAACTGTGGAATGAGAAACCACATCATAAAGCACTACTGTAAGTAAATAACAGTGATCCAAGTCACCCACTCCCTTTTGTGTACCAAGTTGAAGCCAGTCATAATTAATCTTTTCTAAGGGGCACTGAACTCTTCTCTGCATGATTTCACCACTTCTGTGAGAACCTCTTGTGTTAGATTTTACCTTATAGTCAAACTGAAGGCACAGGATAGGACAAACCCCAACATAAGACAGGTGGAGAGTATTTCTTCTTTCTACAACATACTCCACAGCCCACAACTACACAGCATTCCAGACAGCCCCCTAATCCAATCCCTTTTAGCTACATCCATGTCTGTTCTTGGATACATCAATGGCAGAACCACCAACAAAAACCTCAGAGGTGAGCTAAAGGCAAAACAACAACTACAACAGAGTTCTACTCTGAAATTGCTGGGAGCTTTCACTTTTTTTCTTCCTACCCCTACCCTCAGTGTGCATGATCCCAGAACGAGCACAGTGAAACTTGTTTCTGCATCAAGTTAGATACAAGCTGCCTCTTCCATACTTTTTATAACAAGCCATTCACAAGTGGGAACATTCTGAGTAATAGAGTTTTCTTCACCATACCCATGGAACAATCTCATCCTCAGAAAGAGCATTCAGGAACTTCTGATCTACTAAGGGTTTAACAAGAAAATAATAACAACAATAAGCACTGCTAGACTACTACTGACTATGGATAACTCTTCCAAAAACAAACACTAACTCATTGAAATCTCTACTTTGAATCTTAGCAATTAGCTACTAGTTTTAATGGAGTATTTGCACTGTCTAGATAGTTATTACAGCTCAGCTTCTCTACTGAAGACAAGGATTAGGATTTTCTTTGTGAATGACAGATGTGAATACATGAAGTATGTGTATGTGAAGTTTTTACTTGTTTATTTTGCAGTGCCATGCAAAGAATTAATCAAGAGAAAACACATTCACTCTAGCAACCTCGTGGCTATGAATATACAGAAGTGTGTGGATTATGGCAATGAGATACAAGTGTCCCTTGAGCATTCTAAAAAGATATGTTTGAATACAATAGCACACATTTCTGAAGTATTATATAAGTTTTTTTTCTGCTTCCCTCTGAAATGTTACTGTGGAAAACCTAAAATGTTAGAGACTTGGATTTCTCTATGAAAACTACAATGAACTACAAATTGCTATTGCATCAAAATTTTAAAGACAGAATTCAGCAACTTGTTTCTGTAATGAGTACAGAAAAGTCTACTGGCAGAAACTGTCACAGACCTTACTCCTTAAAACCCACAGACCTTGCTTATTAAAACTTTATCAGTCCCCAAATCACATGGACAGAAAATACGTCTGTTCAAAGTATTGGAAAGCTTACCACAGTTACAATTGTGTTGCAAAAACACATACATCCAAATACACAAAGCATACGTGTTAATACACAGCACAATGAAAACTTTTTTTTTTTTTAACAACAGGAAAACAATCATTTAGTTCTAAGTGCTCATAGCCAGACCTCTTTTTCTGGTTCCATGCACCCCAAGATGAAATTCAGTGACTGAAAATACCCAAAGTTAAACATTCTAGACTGTTGCATACAACATAAATTACCTTGTAATTCCAATGTAGGAGACCTCTTGCTTTGTATAATTATTAACCAATGAAATTCCAACATCTTGCAAAGACAGAACTATTTCTTGTTCTGCTAGTTCCGCTTTTACACTTTCGTATGCCAATTTAAATACATTTTCATCTTCAGTGATCAGGACAATACGTTGCAAACCTTCAAAAAATGACATTAAATAGACCACTTTTCTACAATCCAGACTGAGTATGTCCATTTTGTCCTACAAACGAGAGAGGAAAAGTTTTTACAACTCTACTCTTCATTCTACTCAAACGCAAAGACTTAGCATCATGAACAACAGTACAAGACATTTTTTAAAGGTACATGACAACAATAAAATTTTAAATTATGAATTTTTAAAGCAGTCTCACACATGCTTTTGAACTGAAGACAATATTTATTTGCACAGGCTCTAGTAAACGCAGTGTTGTTACTGTTCTGTGATTGAACCTCATACATGAGATTGCTGATCATACTCACTACATACAGAATTTCATAAATAAACAGGATAATAAACTAGACAGCACTAAAAGGAGATTTTAGATAATAAACATACCTCTTTTGGGGTGATTTCCTCAGTTCTATTTCCACATTTCCATTTCAATTTTCTAGATCCTGCTGGATCTGCCCAAGTATACAATACTGCCTTATTTGGCTGAAGATAGTCTTCCAATTCACTGAGGGAGCTACAACAAAATAATTTAGAAATTAGAATGCCAATGAATATTTTACATCAATGACTTCCGCATTCCAACATTTCAACAAGAACACTTCAATTATTTTTTCAAATAATGAAAATGAGAACTTAAAACAGCAACACTGTGCATGAGAAAATATGCACAAAACCATCTCAGTACAGTAATAAAACCAAACAGTATTTATATTTCAAAATGCATATGCATATTTTAGAAATAAAGTACATCCAGTAAATTTTCTTAGTCATTTTCTTTCCCACTAGTGATTATCAGGTAAACATTAACTACAGAAAAAAATATCAGACGGAGTTTATAAACTAGAAGTAAAATTCAGTATTGTGCTGCCTAGCTTTAATATTCTAAGAGAAGAAAAGCATGTTCAAAATATGTTGTTTAGTAAAGTTCTTCCCTGTGTGATCTGCTGAAGGAAAAAAAAAAGTTCGGAGTTTAGTATCTGGATACAGTGGGTACTTTCAGACAAGCAGATTTTAAACTCTATACCCACTCAATTGCAGTTAAAAAAACTGTCAGACTTGTCTGCTACAGTGCTCTGAAATGAGCCTACCACAGGAGGGGAGTGGAGAGGGAGGTGCTTATCTCTTCTTGCTGGGGTCCAATAGGACGTGGGAATGGTTCCAAGCTGCGCCAGGAGATGTTTAGACTGGACATCAGGAACCATTTCTTTACCAAGAGGGTGGTCAAAGACTGGAACAGGCTCCCTAGAGAGGTGGTAATGACCCAAGCCTGTCAGTGTTTCAGAGGCACATGGACAACGCTCTTACTTCCATGCTTTAACTTTTGGTCAGTCCTGAATGGCCAGGCAGGTGGACTACATCATTGTTCTAGGTCTCTTCCAACTAAATACTCTATTCCATTCCATTCTGCATAGCTCATTACAAAAATTATATATATACTATTAAATTTACACTAAGGATGACCAAAAGCCAGGTTTTTTTGTAAATTAATTCTAAAATTACTGATCTTTACAGGACAAAACTGAAGTAAACAACTGACTATATTCTTCAGGCAAAAGGAACATACAGCTGCGAACTTAATATGACTAGCCAGTCTTCCACTTTTCAAGTAAAAATCTTTAAACAATACTTCTGATGGACTGAAAGGAAGAAAAATATTCTTCTCTGACTGACTAAAAGGAAAAATATTCTTCGCTGACTGACAGAATAAAAAATGGTAGAGGTTGTTTGGCTTTTAAAAGAAAAAGGTAAAAGATGGAGATAAGCTTGTACTTCTCAGCATTGCACAGTTTCTGCATGTGATAGCAAAGCATACAAAGACATTCCAGCTTGAGAATGGAACCAGTATAGCTGTGTGCAGATGCAGAACCAACTGTTGCTTGATTGCAGATAATTTGTATTTGTTAAAATAATTGTAGTTTTGGACTACAATTACCCATTTTTCAGTCCATTCCCTCATCTCTTCCATAACTTTTTAACCCATTCTTTCAGCTAAGTATTAACTAAATATGATAGAACAATAGAAGTGTCAAATCTAGTTACACTGACAGTTCATTTGTTGCTTCTGCACAGCTGGTTCCTGCACAGCTCCAGAAAAGCCAAGTACATCCTTTGCCCCCAGCCAGGAATGTAGAGGGCAAGACCACAGAATTCACACAAAGAGATACCAAGAGAGGGGTTTTTTTCAGTTCATGAAACAGCTGGTTTACTTGTAGAAGCAAACACATAGCACCACATAATGCTGCTCTGTTAACAAGCCATTCTCTTCCATTTATAAAACAAAGAGATTTTTGGGTGCTCTGACAGAATTTGACAACCATTTCTTAAAAAATTCCTCAGAAATAAGCACACCTACAATACATGAAATAACAGTTTACATGCTTCCATGCAGATATCCACACTAAAATTCTTCTTACATACCTTTGTCCATACTCAATAATTTCCTCCTTAGTATGGTTTATCAACAGAAAGGGAGCTGCACCATCATGGTAATTAGAAAAGGTAATCACTGTAGAATGTTCAGTCAGGTTAACATCCACTATAATTCCTCCAAGCTATCAGATGTAAAAATGATAGTATGGAATAAATTTCTAGTAAAGCAGATTTAATTTAAATATTTTTAAACACTTGTACGATTACACTTATAAGATTAAAATGTCAATCAACCAGTTTTAATGCATCTTTAAAATATTTCCCTGATCCTTACTAAGTAATAAGCATTGCACTTAGTAATCAAAACTACAGGGGAGTCCTGTACTGTCAAAATTTGGGAGGGTAGCAAAGGAATCTTTCTTGAACAATTTATAGGCATTAAAGTCCTCCAGAACATTCTCCTGTTAAAAAACTCATGTATTTAGAGACTACTACTAGGTGAAAATATATGCAACAGAGAAGTAAAGGTGGTGGAGTCAAACTGACTTGTCAAAGTCACTTAGTGTTACTTTAGAACTAATGTAAAGACTTCCCAGTCTCAGCTACAGCACACTAGCAAAACAATCTGTTTCAGCTTCAGTAGACCTGCTTCACAGATAAACACCTACTTCTGTGTGCGTATACACACACAGGAAGGAGAGATCAGAAGAATAATACACTTACACATACAAATCATTTCCCCAGGTAAAGTTTTCAAAAATGTAAGAATGGAAATGAAATGTTTATCTTGTTTTACCTAATTTCAAAAGGCAACCATTTACCTTGTTGTCCAAATGCAGCAGCAGACAGTTTTCTTGCTTATCGAAATTTATTTTCCTTGGGGGGAGATCAGAATTTTCAACTCTAACAAGCAGTTTGTTAGCATCATTTTCAGGCCAAAAGGGAATACACTAGAAAAACAACCAGGTGTTTTCAAGTAAGAAAACAAGCTACTTGTTAAACAGCATTAATTTTAGCCTAAAATTGGAACTTCTAAGTTACTTCTACCCAAAAGTGTAGTAAATTGGGTTAGAAGCTCTATTAAAAAGCCTAAAACTACTTACCTGAACAAAATAAACTGAAATGAAGACAGAAATAGTTCAGAATACAATGAAGAAACTGCAGAGTTATGTAGTTGAAAGTGAAAACATGAGGAAGTAGATTTAAAATGGATAATGTATATGGAATCTAGCGTGTAAAGCTGAGCATTGTTACAACACCTAAATGACCACACTTGTTACCAAGAAAAAGAATCAACTAAAACACATTAATAGACCTCTTGCAAATAAGCAATAACAAAAGAGATGTTAGCAATAAATACACCCCATAGTAACTTGAGTATGCAAGACATCAGCATACTAGCTGTTATTATCAAATATTTTATGTATATATAAAATACATATACATACATAGACACTCATATAATAAAACAAATGAATAAAACATGGAGCGTAAGGCAACAAAATTAGAGAGTACATTCTGCTAGTCATATCCACAATTGAAATCATAGCCGTTCTAGGTTTAAAAATTCCACCATCTCTATTCAATAGTTTACACACCAAATAGATAAGAAGAGGCAGGTAAGACAAAAGTTTTAACTGAAACAAATGAAAAGCTTCCAACTAATTAAAAGAACCCTGCCACAGGAATAAGCTATGATTAACAATGACTATTAAGCAGCAAGAACCAAAGTCTGTCTAGATAGACCACTTCTCCTGCATTTCAAACTGTTCACCTGCAACATTCAAAAGTTCAGGAGCACCTTTCTCCAACCCATAGAGAAATCAGATGTTTATATTTAACTGCGTCTGAATCCCAGAATTAAACCTTCAATGGTGAAAGACTAGTTCACCAACTTACCATGCCACTAAGTTCCCTTTCCCATTGTTTCTCACACCACAGGAAGCAGGAAGACAAAGGAAAAAAATATAGTTAAACAGCAAGACTGAAGGTGTTATCTACATCAACACGTATTCTACACAGGAAATTTAAATTGTGGTGTAAACTAGCTTAAAACACAGCAAGTAAGTCTCAACATGGAATTAAGAGAGCTCAAAAGAAATTCAAGGAGAATCAGTCAATAGTAAATGAAAATTTAAAATCAAGCAAAAAACAAGTAAAAAGGATTGGCTAAACAAAAAGTTATAGAATCAACCAGAGAGAACTCAGAAAGTCTTTAGCCACTGAATGTGTCACAAAATGTTTTGCCACACACTAAGTGCTTAACTTGATATTATATTTATACAACAATCTCCATTCTATAATAGGTTTGTTAATTTATGGTGGTCTCATTTATAGTCTTGGGCAATGTTTTCTTTCTTTCTTTTCCTGAGAATATATGGTGGTCAACTGTCTTGCACTACACCTAACTCAAAGGGACTGCCCTTGGCAAGCCATTTCATACTAATCAGTGTCCAACAACTTCTGTTACAACCTCTGAAGAGCAATGGATTTTTCTAAAAGTAGTAATTCAGGTTTCTGATACATTGACTGCTTTACAGATAGGGAACATGTCTAAGAGAAGATGGATTCCATACAACAATTACTTTTGGTCCTGAGAAGACAGGCTATATATCACTAAGAAAGATGAGTGGCTGAAAAAGAAAAGGAAAAGAACAGACTCTGCTGAATTTGAAGTGACAAAAATGAAATGGGAAGACAGGGGGGCAAGCTGATGTATGAATTAATATTTCAACAAGCTTGTCATTTGTTTTGCAGATCAACCTAATGTAAAAGAGTAAAGTGACAAGTACTCAAAAAAGTCACAGGCAATTTAAAAAAAAAAAAAAAAAAACAAAAAACCACAAAAACTGGAGTTCCAGATCTCAAGAACAGGATCAGATGGAAACTTGTTCCTGAGAATCTGACCTGGATGCCCTAAAACAGATCAATAATGGCTGGAGTCTACCTCAATTTAGAAGAGACAAGAAACACACTGAATTGAGCAACTGTGTTACAAATGAACAACCATGGCAGACTCAACCGTCACAACAGAGATTTTTAGACACACAAAACATCAAGAGACAATAAAAACTATGTTTTCTCAGAGTAAGAAGTTTGATATGAAGCAGACCATGCCACTACATGTGACCCTTTGCCATTTCAGAGGTTTATCAACCAGATAGATAAGGAACCATGTGTGTAAAGAATATAAAACCATGCACAGTCAGAAAAAAGTATGGTACAGAGGAACATAAGAATATTAGGAACAGGACAAAACGTGTAGGCTTATGGCAAACAGCCTATTCTTGAATAAAAGCAAAGAAACTTTTCTGAAAATAATGATAACCATTATGGGAAGCTGAACCATCTTAAACACTTATAGACCTAACATAATTGTGTACACTTAAAATGCTATGGAACAACAGAAAGCAAGCAAAGTAGTATCAACTTCATAAATTGAAATAACATTATTTAAATGGTATTTCTCTTCCACAATCATTAAAAATATAATGCACACTTAAGGAGAATGAGCCCAGGTACCACAAACATAACAAAAAAGATCTGCCTATGAATCTGATTTAGAATATTCTTTTAACTTCTGTATTTATCTTGCAAGCAATTTTGGCAACCATTTGGAGTATTTTTAATGCTAAAGAAAAGCAACAGGGCCTCTACCTACACTATTTGTTAGGCTGAACTCTGTTTTGTGATATGCTGTCTTCAACACTTCCACTGGAAGGGAAGGAGGGAGATTTCACTCTTCACAGAAGGTGGTATGGATTATTTTCAGCTTTCCTAGACCTCCAACACTACCCTAAACAGGCATTGTGTTTCCTACGTGTCCTGAAGCATGGCCTCAAAACACATACAAAATGTAATTGTGGAATACTGCTGTATGAACAGACAAGATGCACAGCCAATCTGCAACAGCCTAGACCTCCACAGCACAGATAAAAGCCCAAAAGCCATTTCAAAGCCACACAGATAAAAGCCCAAAAGCCATTTCAAAGCCACTTGACCTAGGGGCCAGTGATCCCCCTCCAGAAACAATGCATTAAGCACTATAAAACAGCAGTGAAACTACTCCCAGAACAGTTTGGAGCTGTCTGAACTGATCCACATAACGGAATTTCTTCCTATATGAAAGTATCATAACATGTACCAAGTCAGCCAAACCACTACAGAAACTGAACAGAAGATTCAGTGCCACCACACAGCACGACAATATAGTACCAGCACAAGTCCTTTTCTCATACTATTTAAGATAAAGGGATCAGAGAAAACATTCCAAAGTAAACCAGCTTTACAGTATGTCCAACAGCAACACTAAGAAAAGGTAGCAGGACACAACTTTCTGAAAAAGCATGACATATTCAAACATTGTTCTTGAACACTACACATGGCTCGTTTTCCAGCCATGAGTATTCAAAACAATTTGTTTTTCCTTAGACAAACAACTCAGAATTGATTCCAAGTTTTACCTGTTGCAAAACAATAGGAATCCACTTCTCCTTGCCTTCTTCAGCTACTTCCAAAGTGTATTTGCTTCTATTTGAGATCATAAAAAATGGAGTGAAAGTTACAATTCTAGTAATATTAAAACTGCTGTTGTTTATGGTAACACCAACCTGTGAATAGAAAGACATTGTTAGAAGTATGTTGTTCTTTTCTTACTTCCTTTTCTTCTCATTTAGATTTCTTGAAAGTAATTCCTTTGAAAGATAAATTTAACTCACTTGATACTCCTTTTTATGACTCTTGCATTTCACAGAACCATGACTTCCAACAGTGTCCAGTGAAAACTGATCAGACAGTTCACTGTCAGTTACCATAAGTTGCACCTATGAAAAAGCACCCTAAATTAATTTTCAGTTTACAGACAGTGACAACATTTAAAAACATGTAAAGTATGCATGTATATAAGTGTGTACTGGAAATACTGCTGTTTCTATCAAAAAGTCAAGATGTAACAATTGCTATGTGGAACAAGCATTGTAAGTGTACAATACTCCAAAGGAAGCAACCATTTAAGAATCCTTTCCAAAACTTACCACAATTGTCCCAAAGACAAATCAGCACAGTCTTGCAATCTCTCTTGTATCATTCATCTATCAGTGATATCCAGCATTAGCAGACTCAATGGTAAACTGCTCCTTAATCTTAGCTTACTACCAACTCAGACCCAATCTACCAACCACCACTGCAAACATTCATTTTTGAAGTACCACAGCTTTATATTTCTTACACAACTTTTACACTAATTTAGAATAAGGACCTTTATTCATACAGTTTAATGGAATGATGGAAATTCCTTTAAGAAACACTTCTCCATGAACTCTGTTTCTCTAAAAGATGGGGATCTCTTTCTGAACAATACTTTTCATAATGTATATTTGCTGTCTCAAGCATATCTGACACCATGCTTAACTAAAATATTCTGTCTTCAGACAGAGAAATTTTAGGTTTCATGCCCTTTACAGCATAGCATGAATAACTTTCCAAATGTAAAAATGCTTTCATTCAGCAATATAAGGAAGTACAGAGCTGTCAGGTTTTACAGTACCTTATTATTTTGGAAGAAGTTTTTGGGTTGGAAAGAAAAAAGGAGCGGCTTTTTGTAATCTGGAGGATGCTTGCGGTGAATACCATCAGCTTTGTATTGCAACATCCGACCGGTTTTATTTACCATCCAATACGGACTGTGAATTGCTATAACCATCTGCCCAATTGTGTAGGTCACGTGGATGCCAATATCCAATTCAGTCTTATCCAGCTCTGTGATGCAGTAAAACGTCGTAAAGCTGATTTCCGGCAGATTGCTTTTTATATGGTACTCACTTTTCCAGTTTTGATCAAGATAGTTAAGCAACTGTAGATCTAGTTTTGTTTGATCCAAGACTGCATTATGAATCTGGGCAGAACAGCCCTCTTGCAGAGTGTCATATTTGTTCCCATTTCCCTTTAAAAAAAACCAAAACCAAAACCAAACAGTGTATATGCATGGTCATCAATATTTAACACATAAAAAGGAAAATCTGCCACCAGATTCAAATAAACAAATAGGCTTAAATAACAGATTTCCTCAACTCAGTATTTTTTTTTTTCACAAAATTCAAATCTGTAAGTGACATGCAGATAAGAGGTTGTTACTTTCATATATGTGGTTGAGGCCACAGTCTCTAGCTCTAGTAATTGTATATTTGTAACAAAATCTTATGATTAAATTCTACTACTAGAGTTGAAATACTACGTATTAAGACCATCTGAAAAAAAAAGTTCTGTGTCTCTATTATTTCTATTATCCTAAGTCTACGTTAGTAAGCAGTGGGACAGAAATCACAGCAGATTTACAGAATGAAACATTTAGTGCTGGGAAACTAATATCTGCACCATACATGTTTCAGGTGTTTTACTTGAGACTGGCTCTCATCTGGTCCTGGAATGAATGCCTATTAACATTAAAAGCGCACCTAATTATTTTAATTCATCTTAAAAGAATATAAAATCTGGCACCAGGCAGCAATTCAAGCTAAAACCAGGCAAAAAGGCAAACATTTGAAAACTGGTTAAAAGCATACTATTGCCAGAAGTCAGTGACAGCACATAAAATATTAGTGTAAGCTGACCCACTTAGGTCACTTGAGGCAGTCGTATTTCACAGGAACAGCTACACAGTTTAAGCTCAAACTGCACTTGAGCAACAGAAAGTGTCTCCCGTCACAGGGCTAAATTTGTACAGTTTAAGTTTTACTTGGCATATGTACCTGAAGTATGACTTACTGTAATTATTAATACCACCACCTTTCACATTCTACCACTGTTTCATTTGTGTAAGACACAGGCTTGTCCTTACAAGATGTGTATATTTCCTTCACTAATACTCTAATAGAAACCCTTCCTTTTAATATCCATTCCTAAACATATTTCTAACAATTTCATATCACAGGTGTGAAACACTATAAAAGAATTAAAACATTAAAGAATCACCTCTACAGAATAAGTTATCTGATAAGGAAGAAGATTGCGGAGAAGAACAGAAGGCCATAAATGAACAACGTATGGAAAATCCCACTGATCTTCTGCACATGATGAAGATGTCACTGTGTCTTTTACAGGAACAATGTTGATGATGAGTGAGTGGTTAGTTGACCTCACAGACTGGCATTTCCTTTGTAACAAACTGTCAACGTTTTTCATAATTTCATCAAATGTAATTCCTTCGCACATATCATATTCTCCATCCACTCCATTTTCATTGGCTAGCGGTTGCAAACTCAGCATGGACCTGTAAAATGAAGATGGTTTTTTAAACACCCACTATGAGATTGACATTTTCAATTATGGAAAAGTGACACGAAGCGCGAATATTCTAGTATTATTTGGATTTTCTAAGATGTCTCACAGTACTCATTCTCCGCCTTTACCTTGCTTAGAGGAGGAAGCAAAAGCTGGTCTTGACCCCAAAAGTTCATAGAATTGTACCAACTGGGGGGTTTTATTAACTATCTCCACATACTTCCCTTGCAAAGAAGGGACTGCTGGAAATTCTGGGTTACTGGGCCACTGAAATCCCTTACAAGTGCTGCTACAATATTCCTGTTCAAAGCAAAAGGTCTGTATGAACAATTCACTCCTATGACAGATCTGCAGAAAGTGTCTTTCTCCAGTCACATAAAGCATCGTATTTACAGATTACTTATATACGTGGCTTTTGTAAACCAACAGCTTTAATTCAAATCAGCTTCTTCCTGACTGAAGATTTTTGTTGGTAAACATTTCCTGACTGCATAGTAGAACTCAGACATATATCTGTGCAATGAATCAGAATGTCACTAGAACTTATTAAATAAAATGTAGTTAGAAACTTACATTATCTACAGTAAAAGTAACATTTAATGAAAACGATACACAGCTGTTAACATAGGAAAAAAAACAGGGAGGATCTTTTGGGAAAAACAGAAGGAAGAAGTTCCCTTAATCATAAAAATCCACAATCAAAGCAAACATATGCCTAAAAGTTGGTGATAGTTCAGCTAACTGTACAAGGAAACTCACTGGAGTTTTAACTGGGTATTAGTTTGAAGGTGCTAACAGTATATCTACACTGGAAGCCAAGTCTCTCTAAGGTTGAAATTTTTTTTTATATCTGCAACAGAATTTAAATGTATTTGTTTATATTTCTTCAGAATTGCAAAAATCAAAAGAAGCCTCAAAAAAAAAAAAAAAAGCTGTAATATATTACTAGATATCACCACACCAAGAAAAAAAAAGTCTGTACTGTATGGATAACAATTAATTGTGTTCCAGAAGCAGCTGGACTTGGGTTCTTGAAGTAATCTAGCTAATTTAAGCATTTTGGTAAAATGGATTTCAAAAGGCTTCCAGTTCAAGAATGAAATTGTATTCTGTTAAATTTGGACAAGGTGCTCTGAGAAGATACTACAATGATAGTACAATATTAGTTACATTAGGTAGCAAAGGGAAATAATATTTTTTAGTGTAAGTGTATAGATACAATAATCAAAAATGTATAAACACAGATTCCTTGATAAAAGAAAAATGCAGTGAAGTACCTGTAAGAGGACAATGGTATGTTGAATTCATTTTCTGGTGAAGCAGCCCCTAAACACCTTCCTTCCTCAAAAATGTTTAGTGGGATTGAAAAATGATTCCGTATCTATATGAAACAAAAATCCAATGACATACATTAGAAAAGACTGGAAAGAAAGCGTTTGAGCCTAATAGAATACAGAATGAGAACTTCCTCATAGTTCTTTTGAAATATCTGACTTTGAATGGTAAATGGGCAAGATGAACAATCTCTAATACCAGCAAATCTTAAATGATTTGGTTGTGCATTTTAATGCTCTATTTTAATTATGAAATTAATATACTAGTTGTATGATTATTTTCAGGGAGAACCATAAAGCCCTGTAAAATCAAACATCAGTAAATCTGAACTATATAATAACTTTCCAAATAGCTGTTTCCTAAAATTGTAACAGATACAACTAATGTGTGGGTCAAAATACACATGGCAGAAAATGCAAGGGGAGTCAAATATTTATTTAAGGTTAAACTATCAACAGCAATTATAATCTAAAGGTATATAGGTCTCCTGTTCTTTGCAAACATTAGTCTTTTAAGCCAGGGTTAATTTAATTGCATTATTAGTTGTGGGGGAAAAAGAAATCAAATTCAAGTTAGGAAAGAGTAAAACAGTAAATCTGGTCATTAACCAAGCCATAACCACTCTGGATAAAAGCAGCATGTGAAATATAACACAGACACTATCACTACAGAATAGTAATATCTGGCCATCCCCATGCTTGTAAACTATATAACTGAAAATATATTGAAAATATTATTCAATCAAAAAAGATACACACAGAAAGGGCTCCCTGTTCAGCTGATATGGTTCTAAATTTGAAATTCACGTATCAATGGTGGAGGAAATAAAAAAAATAATCTCAGAGAAGGACATGCAGAACCAGTCAGATTAAGAGAGGTTTGACCACCTCACACAACACAAGTAGTTCAACGAGACTGAAATTAGAGCTAATATTAGAAAACTTCACTGTTCAACTATCCTGATGTAAAATCTGGGCCATTTCCATGCCCACTCCCTGTCTTTGTCACCTTGAAAATGTTCTTTATTCTTAAAAAATCTCTTCTAAGTCAACTTGTAATATACAACAATGAAGAGCTACATTAAAGTTTTTTATATAAGCTTGTAAAAATGTTTATTTAAAGACTACAGGATCAATTCTTTGAAAAATTAAATGATGGAATTATAATACATGAGAATACAAAAACCTGAACAGGAGAACGTATAGTTATCATCTTGCTTCCTTCAACGGTATCAATTTGGCAGACAATAGACCTTTCAACACCTGATTCCTCATGTCTCACTCTGTAAATACATCGACCCACTTTTGTCAATGGAATCTTTTCCACAGTGGAATGATTATGTGGACCTAGAATTCACAAGATGAGAAATTAAAGACTCAAAGGGAGTATAAAGATACATTTGAAAGACAGAAATCTGAATTCAAAAAAGTTAAAAGCAGATGAAAAAGTACAATCACCACCTTTAATATTCTGTCTTGCAGTGTTACTAGACAAACAGCAAAGATTATTTTTTCACTACAGCAAAAAGAGTAAATGAGTCCATCCCTCAAATATTTAAGTGGGCTTTGCCACTGCAAATAAAATTAGGGCCTACGAGAAACTTCTACAAGATATAATGGCTTATTAACAAGGTACAACTTATATATATTGAGAAAACAATTCAACTAATAAATCATACAGTCAAGACCAGTTTGAAAAGTAAGTTTTGAAAAACTGTCAATTCTAACAATAACCAACTTAAACCATTGACATATACACTAAAAGCTAGATTTTACTTTTAGCTTTACCTTTGTTTACTTATTTAAAATGATCTTTTCTTAAAAACATTTCCCTTAAGAGTCACTTCTTCTATGAACACTCCTATATACAGAGCCTCAAAATTATACAAAAAAAGAGAAAAAAGTTTTCAGCACCTTAATTTTGCGTTAATACAAACAAAAATATTTGATTGCAGTAAAATTATGAAATATACATTAGTCATTGAAACAATTGATCACAGTAGAAAATGTACGCATCTAGAATCCAAAGAAACATTCCTTCCATATTATCCTCAATATTTATTGAGGGGTACAAGATGTAGTCTTATGCCTAACGCAGTATTTGCAAAACACAGAAGATTTATGAACTTTGGAACTTACAGATCTGAATGTAAAATCTCTTGCTACTCAGAGTGGTCATTGCTGTGAACTGGTCACTCTCGTTTTTAGTTCTGACAAATTCCATATTTAAATTCTCTCCATCTCTTAAGTGAAATATTTTTGCTCCAAATTCAACATTAAGGACACTAAAGGAATCACTAGGTGAGACAGTGATGGGAAGTCCTAAAGAATTTATTATTACAAATGGTGCTCGGTCTTTTTTGAAGATGTCTGAAGTTTGACTAGCTGCTTCAGCAAATGCCTAGAAAGCAGAGTAGATATGAAACACAAACACACTGAATGAGACTTCATCAAGACAACGTGCACACATTGATTTAAAAAATTCTGACACCACATAGTTAATTTATTTTTCTTACCGTGCCCAAGTTACTCAACATTTGCAGCCCACACTTGGAGAGTGTAATATTCAGCTGATCTTTTGAGGAAATATTTATTACTGTTTTATATTCCGGAACTTTGTAGTTTTCTTCTTCTGCATCCGATTCAACCAATGCTTTTTTAGCCTTCTTCTTCATCTGAAAGTAGATTTTTAAAGAATTCTTATCTGACCACTCCTTTTGCAGAAGCAAGTTTCACCTCTAGACTCTTTTTCTCTCCCTTTTATGTACTGCCATGGTTCTCCTTTTTTAGTTCATATTTTTGTTCTCAAAAGCAAAACAGGGAGAGAATAAAGAATCCACTGTGCAAAAGATACATTTTAGAAATCAAAAAAGTTACAGAAAGAGTAGCTAAATTTATGATTATTCAAAAATAAAGAACGTGAATTTATATACGAACTACTAACATATCTAGTAAGTGTTATGTGAAAACATGCATCTTACCATACCTAATAACAGTGTCTAAAAACTATTATACATAATTGATACATAATTGATTTCCTATTCTTAGACAGTAACCCCAAATTTAGTCATATGTTTCCAAACCAAATACTTTTCTATGTTTCTATTTGTTTGAAGAAGGAAAAAAAAAATCAAAAAAAAAATAATCAAGTTACATGAAATTAATTTTCCTGGCCTTCAACATTCCTGGAAATCATGTATTTCCAAATGTTATATTTAAAATCTGGTCAAGAAGGTAAGAAGTTGACTCACTATATTCTATCTTTCTTCAAAAGATATTTTAAAAAGTGCAATACAAGTTATGACTGAAGGCAGGGCAGGGGCAGAGGGGAAACGGACAACATAACAAAAAGCAGCATCTCCTTTCCTAAAGTATCAGTTTTTCCAATGTGTTTCTGCTACCGAAATTACTGTGGAATGAGATGAGCAGTCTTCAACCTTTCCAAAATTACTTTAAGTATTATTATCAGCATATAACCTAACTTAGAGGTGATATAAAGCCATTATGGTTATCTACAGAAATGGGAATAAAATCTTCTTGCCACTTGAAATATAATGTTAGTTAAAACAAACTTTGAGTCTGAGTCTCTGCCTGCACAAGCATTGTTTCCATTCACTAATTGGGAAAAAAAGCCTCAGTAACAAGCAAGAAGGAACAAAAGTGTTAGTTTAGTCTTAGCAATGAAAGGATGCATTTGTTTTTTCTAAGGTATTGAAAAGGAAGATTTTAGGTCAGCTTTGGAATATTTACCTTAATTTCAAGAACCCATGGTTTGAATAAATCAGTCTTCTCAACTTCTAGTGGCTCAAGCAAAGGTTCCCACACGCCAAACATTTCATTAAAATAGTGTACCTACAGAAATGTGGAAATAAATTAGGAAATTGTATAGAACTGTTAAATCAGTTAAAAGCTCTACAGATTTTAACAGACTTTAAATTCTATGATAATTAATTAATGACTATAAAATATAAATATTTATACTCTTATATTTAATGCACATTCAGCTCCCACATTAAGATGTAACATATGTATTAGAGAAATAAATGAGGCAGCTAAGTCTCAACTGCAAAGACACACTTCCAAATAAGTGGTATAAGGTGTCACTTCACATATAATTTTGGTTTAAACTGTAGGTACTTAAGTACAAAGCACAATAAATAACGAAGAATCTACCTACAACAACAACTGAATTTTATGTCATTGATTTCCAAGTATGAGCCAATTTGGACACTTTACGTATAATACTGGTACCATAGAGTAATTTATAAAAATGATACATTAATATATTCTACTCTAATCTTAAATTAAGACTGTTGAAGAGTTTTAGCCAGTTGCTCCTTCAAAATTTAACAGTGATGCAACAGGCCTTTGGGAACCCCTATGTAGTGTAAATTTTGTATCACCAATTACTACTATAACGTAGATTGTATATTACCACTTACTGCCATTAACACATTGCATCTAATGCATTATGCTTTCATTTTAACTACCTTAACATCTCAGTCCCATCCTTCTCCCACAACATGTATCTGCAGAAGTATAGTAATCAAGTTTATGGAATGTTTTTCTTTTCTTTTCTAAAAGACGTAACAGGCTTAATATCTTAAGAAAACCTTTCTTCTGTAGGATTCCTCACCTCTAGCTCCAGATGAGAACGTAGGTTGATTAGAGTACTCCAGTTTTTGACTTCACCAAGAAATGAAGACTTGGCTAAAAGCATTGGTACAGTTCGATGCCCAACCCCAGCTTCTAGGGTTAGAAAAACAGATTCCACATTCATTTTCAGTGACTCTCCCTTGGGAACCAGTTCAGCAGTTGGATTTGTATCTTCATTTTCATTTGACTCCTCAAGAAACCACATTTTTAGATTTTTTATATCTTTCTTATTCCACAAGTCTGGAGGAATTTGACTAATCTCTTCTTCTGTTGTTTCTGCAGTTTGATAGAAGGCTGATGTAATAGTAATTACAGTGTTTATTATTATTGGTGAAACCTACAAATAAGAAGTTGGAATAATCAGAAATGAGAAGCTAATTCAGGAAACAGCTACTTTCAGACACAACATTCTAATGAATATGCTAAATTAACAAAACATTGCTGTTCTCTACAGAACTCTTACATTTGAAAACTTGTTCCTTTCCACCAGCAATAGTTCATCCTATTCAGATTTTCAACCCCTGCCTTTCTTCCATAAAAGAGCTTTCTAAACTACATCATCCAATGCTCCAATTGAACACTTCAAAACTTTACTCTGCACATCAGGCCATTTTATAAAACACAGATTTCAAAACCAAAGCATTGTGACACATTGTTCATTTCAATTGTTTGTTTTTTCACATGTTAAGTAGGCAGATGATCTGACAAGGAACAGAAAAACTTCCCCACTTAACAGTAATTTCTAGTTTTATTTTTTTTAAAAAACATATCTCAAAAGCAACTCAAAGCCTTCTGAGCAGGAAGTAAAAACTAAAAATTAAAAACTAAAAACTGAAACCACAATAAAAGTCCACCTACTTTTATTGTTAGAGATTTAATCATTAGATCAGCTGTCTGTGGATCAGTACCTGACTGTTTCATTTCAAAGAAGAAGTCACAAGGCTGTAATACCTACACAGAAGAGTAAAAACACATGTTAAATGGAGAAAAAAAAATGTATCTTTTTAAAATCACACATATCAAAAGTACCAAAAGCAGAAGTTACCATTACTTGGTTCTTGAAAATTAAAAGTAATCTGAACACTAATAATGTGTAACAAAGAAAAAAAAAAAACAACAAAAAAAACCCCACAAAACAAACAAACAAAAAAGCAACACTATCAGAAGCACCACCTCAGCCATTCTTAATCATTAGAGGTTTAAATGTCAGTAACTCCATTCTTTAGGTAAAGTCTGCAGATGTCTTCAAATATACCGTATCATCATGCCTGTGACTTCTGAGGAGAACCAGACTTTTCATGTAAGGACAACACAGCAACAACAGTTACAGCTTTATTGAATAAAATTATCACATGATCATCACATTATCATGATTATCACATCACTCAGTCCCACTTTTATTTTACAAACAGCTCTTGCATACTCCTATTTCCCAACATTTATCAAAACCAAATCTGAGGTACTCTATATGTAAAACAGATGTAATTAGACTTTACTGATACTGTATTAACTGCACAATTTACTCTCCAGTAACCACCTGAGAAGGTAAGTCTTTCAAAAATGGTAATTTCAAACCATATTACTTCTGCGATCTTTCATGATGTCCCTTGTCCATATCTCAACCAGATGCTGTGGACACAGAGAATAAGTTTTGCCACACTTTTCCCAAAAGAGTTTGATCTAACAAAATATTTGTTCATATTATTATTGTTATATACTCTGCGCTCAAATTATCTTTTTTCCTTCTTCCATGTTACAGCCAGGAATGAAAAATAACATATTCTCCTTTAGATCAAGATAAAGGTGAGAGATGTATAGGAAGAACCTCATCACTTGTGCTACTCAAAATACAGAGGGCTCAATTCGTATCTGTCTGGGGAAACCTGCTCATCAGGATGATGAATTCATCCGTCCCCAGTTCCCCCGAAGTTTAGGCTATATAAAATGTCCACAACAATATTAGCCTTCAGAAATCTGTAATCTTTATTTAACTGAGTATCTTACATTTTCTTTCTTGAGTAAGGTGGCCAGGGAATATGATCTCAGTCCCATCTCTCTGACTATTTTCCCAGATTAAAATTGTATTGTTTCCTGAAAACCTGGCTTCAGAGATTTTATTATGTACATCTTTTCAAAAGGGACAGTTAGGCTGCTACTTGCAGACAACTTCATGAGTTTTGACTTCTACTACTTTCTTGAGAGCGTTCTGAATCTTTCAAAGAAGTCACTCTTTTATAAGGTTCTCTGAAGTTCTTTCCCTCTTAATAGCACAATATTGTCAGATACAGGTCTTTTTCTGTTTCTACAGTCTGAGATAACAGATTCTGGCAGAAGTTATTGCTGTAAGAGGTAAAGCTTGGTGAGAAGCCTTCTAATTGCTTTTTACAAAGCTAGCCACATTTGTGTTACATTTACCAGCTATAGAAGTCAAGCAACTTCATATTGTGCTGTAGCTATCAGTGCAACTGCATCACTTTCTCAATTACTAGACTGTTTAACAGATTAATGTAGTCAAAGACTGTGTCCACCCAAGGATTAAACTGAGCTGCTATGAAATCCAGTAAGATTGAAATGGGGAACTGCCAGTCCTTCATGTTTATAGTTTTCATCTTTCCTACATAGCTCTACAAAGTAAGCAGGCATTAATGCAGAGCTGAAAAGATTCAATTCTTCAAAATTCACATGCGGTCTGAGGACACAATCAGCAGTTGGATATACCATCAAATTTAATTTTTTCTCTGATACAACCACATCATTAGAGTTAACTGAGTTATAGCCTGTTGTAGAGGCAGAAAAGCTGTAAGAATCTCCAAGAGTCAATACATTACCACCTGGCCAGCAACTAACACACCTGGTTCTGTTGCCAAAACATGAACAGGCATTTTTAATATAATGGATCTGTGGACCTTAACATAAAGGTATTTATGATCAGCATACCATAAATAATCTATTTGATAATACATACTTCCTATTATGAAGGAAATATATAGGTCTCACCTATGACCCTTTGTTATTCACTTGCACAGCTTTTTACTGCAAAGTTTCAGATTGAAAGTATTCAAAACTTACTACATTGCATTTGAAACAGTGTACACTTATAAAAATCCGTTTAGTTGGTTTACACAGGATAGAAGAGATTACTCCCCTGGGCTCTTAATTTTAGCTCGTATGACAAGGCAATTCTCAAAAGACCCAGACCAAAAAGACACTTCTGTCCTACAGACAGAACAAAATCAAGAAAATAATTAAGCCACAAAATTTTACTTATAAACCTATAATATGCATTCTAATGATGAAAGCTTCAGAAGTAACCTGCATTCTAGTAGCAGAAGTTACAGAGCACTTTTTAAATACAAACAGGATATTTGGAAACTCACCGTAGTAATATTCCCTTTCCTTTTTTCTGGCAGAAATGGGCACGCTTTCATTTGTATCTCTTTAACAGCAGCTGTCATGCTGTATCTTTCAGGGCTATTTTTAATGAAGACCTCACACTGTGTTGTAACCACTAATGCAGGAGCATCAGTTCTTGTTAAATCAGCCACAAACACGATCTCAGGATTTTTAACAACAATGTTCATTTCCATTGTAGATACAGGCTGCACAGGTGCTTCAAAAACAAAATCAGATTAATTGTTCAAAGATTAAATCGTCATTATTTACATCTCCTTTACAACTTAGAGACATTCTAAAGAATTAGTGATAAGATCTAGTGTAACCGGTGTCAGAAAACCTGCAGATCTCTGCAACTAACTTCTTCCCAAGATCTTTACTGGAGATATCAAACCATTAAAGTTCTAATTACTCTCAGAAACAACAAGATACCAGAAAGCTTCTTTATCAAAATGAAAAGGACAACATTATCTCCATTGTTATTACCTCTGATGCTAGCAAACGTAACAATTTCACTAAATATCTACATTATCCAGCTATGACAGTCTTAAGAAAATGCTGGACAATTTTTCTGCTCTCTGGGGCAGCAAAACACATTTTCCATTGGACAATAACAGAGTATTTACTAACACTTGATGTAACCATCTGCAGTACCAATATACTTTTATATAAAACTTTCTAATCTGTTTAGATTTTAATAATCTACTAAATCACAGCAAGCCTAGCTGAGGTGGATATGTATGGTACAGGAAAACAAGAACAAAAAAAGGGCATTTGCTTTGCAGACCTGATGTGACCTACTTGAGGTCTGGAAGCATGAATTCCCCATTTCCTGCTATCATGATCTAATGGACTAATTTCTGTTGTCAGGTACAGGGTCCTCTGTTCTAGGAAGGTAAAATGGTCACTCAAGCTAAAAGCCTATTTCCTGATGTAAGAAGAAACACACATCAATGGACAATTGAAATGACAACATTTCTAGGCAGCAACATCTAAGAGACTTAACTCATATTTAAGCATAATACAGTATGAAAGTGACAATAGTGGTAAAAATAATATTAAACTTCCTCAAGACTGCAAAGATAGCCAAACATACCTAAAGCATACCAGCTGTAATTGTACTTTGCCATTGTATTTTGATTTATAATATACTTTTAAGTATTTCCTCTCTCTGATAAGACAAAGCTTCATTTGGAAATAAAGACCAAGAGACAAGAACCTATTTCCATGATGGAAAGAAACATCAACAGTTATAAGAAGCTGTTCTGTATACACAAACACAGGAAACCACATAAAAGGAGTACTATGATTTTTAACATAGCATTTAAATACCAAAATTAAACATTTAAATATGAAATTTTAAATATTTCCAGTAGATACCTTGCTCCTTTAATGGTAATGACTGTTTGAGACTTCTCTGTGCAGCAGCACTTTCTGCATTAGCCTTAAGGAATATATCTGCGACAGTAAGTAGAAACTCCATGCTTGCACAAAGGTATATCTCTTGAACAATCACATCCAGAACAGTGCCATCTCTCCCTTGCTTATAGCTTACATCCACCATAACTTTCTTTTCAAATCCATGTTTCATTTCCACCATCCTGAAAGACCAGTAAGATGGCATTTAACGACATAGTAACAAACCAGTCACAAATACTGAAAAGCACTCCGGATCCTCAATCCAGCTGCAATACGTTAACTAAAGTGAATTTAAATGTAACACCAGAAGTTTTAAGAGGACTGGTAAAGCCCTTAACGTAAATTCTATAGAACTTCAAAACAAATTGGTCTTACATATATTGGCATAGGTGTTCCCAGTTTTAAGTATTGTAGTTTACTGAAGTTTGCTACTCTTCAAAAAAAAAAAAAAGTTAAGTCTTACTTAGCAACTTATTAAAGCTGAAAGTATTACTTGTTTCTATATGCATATACTAATCTCCTATTTAAAATCTGTTTTGTTTTAAATTTGTTTCTAGCATTTATGTTAGTCTCATAAACACATGGAACAAAACCCAAATAAGACACAAGTTTACTGTAACATGTACTTTCACGAACCACCTACACCTAAATAACTGCAGTTTTAACAGGATACTAAAATGGAAACATTTGGAGTTCTTCCATTAGACTCTAATAAACAGTAGTTTATATCAAAATACAGACCTTGGCGTAGCCTTTTGGATTGATTGTCTTTTATCATCTAATGTACAGTTTGCCAGCTTGACTGAAGCATTCATTGAACCATCTGATAACATTTTGACAGCAGCTGACATTAAAGCTAACTTAAACTCTGCAAGCTTCAAAAGTTCATCTCTCTGATCCAAATTTGTAACCTGTTTAAATCAAATGAAAACATGCTGGTAGATTTGCTTAAAAGTAATGGAAATAATACACAGGTGTGATATACAGGTTTACTCTAACTGGTAAGATTTCTAATAATAATACATTAAGTAAACCTACTGGTAATTCAAAAGACGAAAAGCAATAATATACAGACAAAACTAATAAAAAATAAAAAATATAGTTTTATTCACCTACCATCTTGCTAAAGCAATGTATCAGTGAGATGGATACAATGTTTAAAATAAAGCAGAATTGTTTTGTTTGCTGTTTAAAAATACATAGTATATGCAAAGACACCAAACACTAAACTAAGTTTTGTGTCTTATGACTACATAGTGTTTATCCAGATACGGGAAAGTTTTTCAAAATATAAAATACTACAATTTTAAAACAAGATACTACCAAACATTTAACTGTAGATTTCCTTAAAAGTTTTGTAGATCTAAATCAAGAAGATGCATTCATACTGTAATACAAATTTTAAATCTCTCCCCACTATTTCATTTATATACGTGTCTGTGTCCATGCATCTGCATAACCAATGAACAGGTTGCATCCCTCTGCATTTTTTAATTGCCAGACTGTATTTTAAACTAATATAATTTTTCAGCACAATTTTAATCAGATCACAGGAGACGGCATGTATTCTGTGCTACCACTAGTGATTCTCTTTCTATACTATCTGCCTCATGATTTAGTAAAAATAGCTGTTTATCACTTCCATCATGTTTATTACTATTGTTAGAAATCACTTTCTCATAAATTACACTATAGCTGTTGAGAATTTCTAGAACTTTAGGCAACCTTACAGCTGTTTCTTTCTCTTTGTAAGAAAAATTTTATTTACCTGTTTTGAATTTGGACTGTACAATACTAAAGTCAGAGAGTCAAATCTGAAGTCCAGTTTTAGTGTTGTTTTTATTTTCATAGGTGAATGCAATTCCACCACAGCTGATGTCACAACAGTTACACCTTTCAGAAATTAGAAAAATACTAATATTAAAGAAAGTTACCTGAATGTAAACAGGAAAAAAAACCAACACCAAAAAACAAACCCAAGCTAGTGTCCTCACTAATGACTATAAAGACAACTTCAATTTCTCACCCACACTTTGGATATGTTTATCATGTTCTCTAACTACTTTTGGCAAAACCCCACAATGTTTAAGAAAATATAATTCTCTACTTATATATTATACATGTATTTCTTACCATCTTTAAGACACCGATATAAAACTTCCCTTAATGCTATATGCCACTCTGTGCAAGAATATTACAAAGAACATAAGTTCATTTTCATCCTCATTTGTCTGTCTTAGCAAGTTTTTGCCGTTTTTCATTTTTAATAGATTCTTTTCTTAACCTTACTTGATCATTTGGGTTTTTTTTAGTATATTCTGAACATTTTACGGGCAATGATATACAATGAATAGGTATAACTTTAAGGGATGCCATCATCATAACAAGATAAACAGACCTAAAACTGAACAACAATGGAAACAGCATATGCAGGAAAAAGAGTAACATAGCAACTTTTCAAAGTTGGCATGCTACTAAAACCAGCTAACTTCTAGGTGCTCATTGCATTATTGAGAGTAGAACAAAACGGTTGTTTTGTTAAAAGACATCATGCTATAGAACTCATAGCTCAAACCACAATGCCAAGATAACAGAGATATACTGTTAAAAACAACTGCATCTGATATCCTTTCATAAAGGCAACTCCCAACAGAAATAAATTGACAGTAATATCTAAAAATGCTAAACCACACGTAATTTTAGAAAACATTACCCGCAGAGTGCTGTGAAGTACTATGTATATCACTACTATGGCTAGTTGTATCTTTTGGTTCTGGTACAGATGTTGATGCACCCGAGCTTCCACCAATATTTTCGTTTAGTGTCCTCAATATTGTCGTAATATCTTCCTGACTGAGAATTAGCTTAAAAAAAAGATTGCCATTTAACTCAGAACAACTCAGTTTATGGAACTTTTGATAAATAAAATCTAAGTGTGCAAATAAACAGATAAACATTTTACTTGGTTGTCTCCTAAACAGACAATCAAGGAAATTAATTTCATTTTTTCTAATCAACACAACACCTTACCATAAATTCTAGAATTCAGAAGTTGTTCACATATTATTTTGGTTTTGTCCACAAACAGTTTTTATGAAGCTACAATTTAGAAACTGAATGTTAAAAGTTGTACACATATAGTAGGACACAGTCTCCCAAAATACTATTCACATTAAGTCACAAGGCACTTTACAGCAATGTTTAATAGTTCTATTTAAAAATTTAGCAAATTGGTTTTGCTCATACAACTGACAAGATTTACATTTTTTGCTCATACAACTGACAACATTTACATTTTTTGCTGTTAACTTTAAATGAGCATGTGCACTTACACATACTCGGGCTTGTCATGGCTATGATTACAGCAGGTGATCACACTGCAAACAAACAGACCAATAAACCCCAACATCTTACATTCTTTCTTTGTAAGATACTGACAGGTCAAAGGCGGCTATAACAGCAGACCCTTTTTTAACTAGTAACAGTGATACAAAGTCTGACTGCAGTATCACAGGTGAAATACAGAGCTTAGTTAGAACAGAACACTATTCACTTCTTTTTCCCCATGAAATCAAACTATAACCTCAGCAACTTAACCGACAGAAAAAATGAATCAGTTTTCAACATTTTCACAGCTGCTTTCAGAAATGAGCACTTACATTCATAGGCTTGAGTCTGCCAGATATTTCAATATCAGGAACTTCATTATACCATGCAGCAGCTAAATTTCGTTCAACAGCTACTTCCAGGTTGAGTGGCTGCAGCAACTGTACTTCAGTTTGCAACGAACCCTGCTCATAGCATGATCTGTGAGAAGAAACAAAATACTCCCAGCTTGACATACTTCACATTGTTACAAACATATTTCTGTCTTCTAATCTTTTGGAATAGTACTGTAAAAAAGTCTTCATGCTACCCCTAGTATCTCCAGTTAAAGCCTTACTACACCAACTACACAGCTCTTCCTGTCAGGAAGGAGACATATCCATTGTCAAACACTTCATTACAGCTATCTGACTTGATACCATTCCTGCCATTTATAGTTGAAAACCCCACCAAACCAGCCATTTGCAAATGGGTATTAAACTGTTCCAGAGTAGTGAATGATGTATAAGTCTACCATTCTACACAGTAGAACAAACATTTGCTTCTATTAAAAGATGTATGGTCTAGGAGAAATAGCAATCTATACATTTTAATTGCTTTTACCAAGTCTTTATTAATTTGCTGCTAGATTTCCAGGTAACAACATATCCATCAACTGGCAACCATTAACTAATTATTTTGATAACAATTTCTCAAAGCTCTGCACCTGAAGTATCCTGAAGGGAGTATATGAGTTTAAAAAGTGATGCTAAGTTACCTGTATAGCTTTAGTTCACTCAATTTCACCGTCATAGAGTCAACAACAGGTGGGAGATTATACCGTGTTTTTGTTTTAGCAATAAAGAATTGGTTCTTCACAGTGATCAGACCAAGATCAGCCACCAGGACATTCGCAGACTTCGCTGATTGTGGAACTATCACAACAGGTGCTTTAATATTGATATCTAGTGCCAAACGGGAACTACGTTCCGCTAGCTCTTTTACACCTGTTTCTGCTTTCTCTGCTGCTTGAACAGTTGCCTCAGTAACAGCTTCCTTGGCAGCTTGGAAGTTATTTATAAAAGCCTAAGGAAAAGAATAGAGAACTTGGGAATTCTACAAAGAATTACACTACTTCAAAAACACTAAGAATCACAGCTTTTTAAGTAGCAAGCCATCTTGTGATACTATTTTTGATATGCAATTTTTATGAATTCTTTAATAAGATAACCTCCCCACAAAATATGATAANTTAGCAGAATATATGGAGAAGTCATTACTCTTCATGGTTTATTATTTATATTTCACTCTAGAAACAATGATCAGTGTACATAACTAAAAGCTACTACAAGCCATTTAAAGAAAAAAATTACTAACAATAGTAGTGAAAATCATTGCCGGGCCACCCACTCCACAACAAACATAAGGCAAAAAATAAATAGCCCAACCACTAATCCCAGTGAAGTTTGTACAACATTATGTAAGAACTCTTACACAAACAGGCACCATCCCATATGGGAAACTTTATCCTTTTCTAGCTCTGACAAAGCTATCTGAACAGTAGGGAACAGTACCTGGAAAATTTAACTTACCAAAACAGATGAAACGAACTTGTTGACAAAAACTACTTGAATACACCCAACAGTTAGGTAAACACGATTGTCAACAACATCCATATTTGTGTATGCAATGCCATCTGTAGCGTTCACATATGATACCATTCTGAAGTTGAAGACTTCTTTTCCTGTGATGTAAAGAGCCTTAGGAAGAAAATAAAGAGTATGTCTACTGTAAAAACTCATGCTGGAGAAACCGAATTCCAAAATAAGATATAGTACTTCACACTTCTAAGGCATTTTTACTTCAAATGTCTCAACAATAAATGAAAAAAAAACCTCAAACAATCTTGAAATAGCTGAAAATACTCAGTTGGAACCTGAGCTTGAATGATTCTGTACAACAGCATTCAGGAGCATAATAACCATGTGGGCATCACAGTTGCACAAAATCAGTGTTGGCATAACAATCGCTGGTTGTCAGGACAAAAATCAGTCTGCCTACAGAGCTATAATACTCCCAGCAAATACGTAAACCAGTCTTTTTTAAAAAGATAATCATTAAGTTAAAAAGGAGAGTCCACAATACAATTTAGCATCTATATTCCATTCAGAAAACAGTGACACATGCAAATGCATACCTTTTTATACAATGCTGCCTCATCAGAATCCACAATAATGATGTTCTTTAGTTTTGCAGTCACTTCTGTTGCTGTTTTCTTCATGATCACTTGGCTATCCAGACCTTAAAAAAAATCAAAAATACAAAATACAAAACCTAGAGACTGTTCTGGTATGAAGTTTTAGGCCTTTTTGATTAAAGTTTTGTTCCTACCTTCAATGTGAATTTCAGCGATTCTATGTTCTTTTTCTCTAATAAAGATACGTAAACAGGACAAATCTGCACAGATACTGAGGTCAATAACGTCTTCGTACTTTGATTTTTTTGATGCTGAGGGAAATACAAATTAATAAAAATTACAGCTCTTCAAGGAGAAGCGGTAATATTTTAGTATCCCTTTGCCAAAGCCCCGTTTATATCAAGCCTGCAGCATTAATAAAATGCACTCATACAAACAAGCACAACATAAATAGACTGTATACATAGGATTGCATACACAAGAGTCTTCATGTGTTCCACAAACTGTGGTAATCAACATCAGTATTTTTTTAACTGCAAGAAATATATTTAATATGCATCTATACAGCAAAATGCAAAATTAGAGATAGATTACTCAGGACTAAGCAGTGTACTTTGAATAGTGGTAATATGATAGCTGTATCAATACACTACCCTGTCTGGTCTGTTGATTAGTCATCTGCTATCTGTGGTCTTGTTTACATAGAGCAGGTAACTTTTTATTAAATCTCCACAACCTACACTTTCTAAACTGAAGTTTTAAACATGAAAATACCACTAATACAACTAGATGCTGAAGAGAAGGGGGCAGTGGGTATCAGTATGAGCATCCTACAAAAGATAAAAGCAAAAATACAGCACCTGCCAGAACAAAGTGTCCAAGTATTTAATTTTTGAAAACCAAAACTCAAGTAAGAATAAAAACATTCTATTTCTCTATCGATTTTGGGTAGACATACCAATGCCACACAACATTATCTGCAGGACAGAAGTCAACAGATCAGGGACTCAATCAAGGAAAAAATGGACTGTTATTGAAGTCAAACATGAAGTAGTATTAAAGGCTACTTCAGACAAAAAAACAAAATAGCACGTCTTGTATTCAGGGGCTTTACCTATAAGTATTTACCACTCAGGAGTTAATCTACCAAGCTACAAGCAAAAAATCAAAAGTAATAAATATTCAATCCATTTTCCACAGCCTAGCTTTTGAGATGAGATGTTACCTTTAGGTACTGTGTGTGAGTATATTAAAGCTTTCTCAACTCCCACAATCAAGCTATGGTTCCATAAATACACCAGCTTCAGTCACGTGACTTTCTTGTATGTTGTTAACAGAAGACATGCCATGATAAACAATGACTACCGTCAGTTAAAATCCAGTTTGCACAGTTGTACTGGAGTCAAGGAGAAGGAGGGAGGAGAATCACCTATGAAATCTTATCCGCTGTGTAAAGTCTAAATTGTTGCATGTTAATAGATAAAGTAATTTTATCCTTTGCCTCCAAGAATTCTGGAAGATACCAAACACTTCCTCTAGTGTTCAAGCATTTTCCAGTATAAATGAAATTAAGTAACCACCACGAGAACAATCTCATGCAAAAAGAAAAAAGTTAATACAATTAAATAGATATTTTTTTTTCCCCACAGAGCAATTTTTCCATCTTTAATTTTCAGTTCCACTTTGCAGTGCAGAACTACAAAACACCTCCAAAGAACAAGCTGAGGATCTAAACTTCTTAACAATCTGATGGAATAATAAAAAATGATCAGCTGAAAGACAATGCCTGCGTGACATTAATACTCTTCCCACATCTCATCCCAACTGATGCCACATCATCCAAGGGCAAATAGTCTCTTTCATCTTCGTCCATCTTACACCCAAAACCAGAGGCTACATACCTTAATTTTTCTCATTTTGTTAATAACCTGTTTGGCTCCAGACATAATTACCTTTTCTTTCATAATGCTTTAAAAAAATAACATAGCTGATTTCATTTGGTGATCAGGCCCAGCCAGCATGGGTTCATGAGAGGCAGATCCTGCTTAATAAACGTGACCTTTTATGACAAAGTGACCTGCTTGGTGGATGAGGGAAAGGCTGTGAATGCTGTTTACCCCAAATTTACTAACACCTTTGATACAGTCTCCCATGGATGCTAACAGCATCCTGGCCTGTACCAGGAACAGTGTGGTAGTAGGACTCAGGAGGTGATCATCCCCCTCTACTCAGCACTGGTGATTAGTACCCCACTTCAAGTACTGCATACAATTTTGGGCCCCTTACCACAAAAGAAGACATTGACATGCTGGAGCAGGTCCAGAGAGGCAGCAAGGCTGTAGAGAGAGGTCTGGAGAATAAGCCTTATGGGGAGAGACTAAGGGAACTGGGGTTGTTTTGCCAAGCAGAATGTTTGTAAAGGCAGCACAAACTAACATTCTCAAAAACATCTCAGCAAGTGTTGTAAATGCGATACTTGGGGTCTAAAGAAACCAAACCAGTACTGAAGTTTCATTTGAAATGCTTGTAAGAACCAACATCAGTGAATATACAGTCTCAGAAATATGTACCAGAGGGCTGGCTAGGTCAGTCATACGAGCTAACTACTGAAATCAGTAATGCAGAGTAAGTACTTCAATAATACTTCAATTAGTAACAGCTTGAGAATTTTATTCTACCTGTGGTTTTTTTGTGTTTTCTTTTTAGCTTTAATAACTAGCTGGACCATCAGCGTTTCATAATAAACAGCAAGCATTTATTGCAAACATCTGAAAGAAGTCCTCTTCAGATCAGAAATCATTATCACTGGCATAATGACAAGCACTTAACAGAAACAAGATCACAAATGCAAGCAATCCATTTGCATTTGCTCTTGCACAATGTGACCTGCTAAATTTTTGGTCATAGAATGATAAAACTGCAGAGCAAACACAAGAGATCGATGTTTCTCAAATCAAAGGTAATAAAGTAACTATAAACAATCAAAAAGTCTCAATTCAATCCAGGAGGACAAAAAAAAAAATAAAAGGAAGGAAAAAAAAAACCTAAGTAGGCAATTTATAGGGATTTTTATTTTTGCATATACTCAGTGCTCTGAATACACAGCAAAGGTGTATCTTGACCAATACATCAGAAAACTGCATATGGAAAGATATTAACCTTACTAGAGCAGAATAATTTCTTCAGATCAGTACTGTTGGGTAACTGACTGGCCTGTGCCCCTTTCAGGATGCAACAGTGGTAATACTTTTGCAGGCCCATGAAAGCTAGGAAACCTAGATTTATAGATAAAACCAAATACCTATAGAGTACCAGGTACCTTTGATAAACAAAAGGAGGCTCACTGGATTTCTCTTAAATTGCAGGAACTCATACTATACTTACGTGTCCTTAAAAACACTGTGATTGATATTAATGGATACTATTAACAGCTTCTTGCAACAAAAGACTGAAAATACTCAAACCACCTTTCACCATTCAACAACCTCCTATTTACTACACTTCAAGGTAAATCAAAATTAATGGGCCAGTTCATAAACAAAAAGCAGCAGTTCGAATAAATTTTTCCTATAAAATTGGTGCCAAACAGAATTTTAGATCACTAACAGATCATCCTCTTGGAACACAAGAATTAAATGAAACAGTGTATATGAAGTCATTGACAGGCTTAATTTTGAAAATATGTTTTCTTCTTTGGTTAAATAAGCGAAGAGAGAGAAAGGAGGAGAGGAGGAAAAAAGGAATAAAAAAAACTTACTTAATTTCTTAAGAACATCCTTCTTCTCTTCTATTTTTTCATGGACTGGTTCTTCTGCAACTTTAGTTTCTTGTTTGGGTAGAAGATTATTCACATAGTTCATAGCATTCAGCAGAGCTTCAGTATGCAAATGAACATCTAGAGATGAAAAGTTTACCTAAAAGAATAAATTATTTTTATGCAATATGCCTCTCATCCCACAATGAGAAAACAGAATTTTAAAAAGTTACCATACCTTTATTTTCTGCAAAATGTTCTGATAGGCAGTTTTCAGTTCCGGTCCATTAATATCAGCCTGTTACACCAAAATTGCACATAAAACAAACAAATCAAAAGAAGTTTGCAAGTTTCATTAGAGGGAATTTATTTTAAAATTTGCTACAATTTAGGATGTACAAATTAATCTGTTTAGGGAGCAGACAGATTTTGCACACAACACTCAGTATGTTGAGGAACGAACAAGTAAGGAAAGACCTTCAACAATTGCTCCATAATACTCTACTGTTTCTGATCGAGTTACAATTCAAAAGCAAAATCTGCTCTTTCCTTACCTTTATGTACTCTAGAGTGAGGAGATCATCTTCTACATTATCCAAAGTGGTAATTATGTAAACTGGCTTGTCATTATCATCTTTAAAAAACCCACAAGAACAAAAAAAGATTACTTTATAAGAAAAAAAACACAACAAGTTTTCTACAACTCTTTAATCATCTACAGACTACAAACTAGGCTACTAGCTGTCGTTACTATTTAATCACAAAACCTATTCTGCAAACCTAAAACAGCTACATGTCTCTAATAAAATCATCAGTACTCAAACATATTTACCAAAGCATTACTAAGAGTATGAGCTCTTGAGATACTTCCTCCCCAACTCCGCACTTAATTTAGGAAGAAAATCTTCAGTTGACAAAAGAAAGCCCTACAGGCTTTTTGAAGAAAAATCCATAGTGTTATTTGTCCATAAATTTTTGATCAGGCTACTAATACTTACCAATATACTCTGGACACAGCAGACAAACCTCACGAAGGAAAGCATTTGCAGTCATGTCAAATGTTCTTAATTTAAGTTCAGTGCCTAACCCTACAATACCAAGCTGCAGCACGGGTGTCTCAGTGTTACCAGTAAGACGGCATAACTTAATTAAGACCTAAAAAAAACCCAAACACCCACCCACAAACAGAAAAAAAAAAAAAACAAGGTAGGGGATTATCTTCTTAGTTTTTATATAGGGTTACATATTTACATACATTTTACTGTGTGATGTGCACCGATCATTTAACTTTATATAGCAAAGGCCTGGAAAAAAAGAACAGTTCAGCAAACAGAAGTGCAAGAATACTGTTTGCTGCCACTCTAACAAAAACTTCAAACACGCACAAATGTAACACCAAAGTTACAGTTACATGAACTAAATTATTTTTAAGAACAACTCAGTAAAACATTTCCTCATGTTCAACCCAGTCAAAACCATATACTCAGTCAGCGTAAAGCATTTACTGCTTTTACTGGAATTTACTTGAACTCTCTGGGTAAGAGTAAAGATTGCCAAGCTGAGTAGCAGGCAAGAGAATTTCCTGCTTTTTCATCCATGCATGAGAAAGATGTTGTTAAATAAATACCAAGCTGAGCTGTTACCTGTCTTTTGTAACCAAAACAAACCAATGATATGTACTCTTCCTTTCCACATAACAGTCTCTACAAACAGGGAAAACCAGAACCAAACCAAATACATAATGTTAAGCAATAATGCCAATGCAGAGGAAGAAGGTGATTCTTTACAGATTCTCAATTGTATTTTTTTCTAACAGATTGTAAGATAGCTTCCATTGAAGCAAAATACAGTATCTACCTTTAGACTTAAACAAGGTCTTGTCATCACACAAAACCCAGTACATTTCCATTTTATTTATGTATTTTCTGTAACATGTAGTATATAATAAGATACGTGGAAGCTAGTTGTGAGGTTGAAGTCATTCTGTAAGACCTACCCTAAAACAGTAGAATTTGTAAAGTTAACTGAATTTGTACGGTCTACTTATAATTGATCAGTGAGTAGCAGCAATAACACTGTCATAGCCATAAAAGTAACAACAGTGGTAAGAGGCCTTCTCTTTCATTAGACCAACTGATGCAGTCATAAACAGTGTCCAGCATTTGGGTAAAATACTCTTTTTCCCCTCCAAATCTAAACCAGCAAGAATAAGACACAAAACGTATCATAGTGAACATGGTACAGAACTAGGTGTAAGGCCAACAGAACCTGGGAAAAACTACAGTAGAAAAATAGGGTGCTTGTTACAAGATGAAACATTAATGAAGTCTTACCTATGACCACAGCACTATCTGGAAAAAAAGATGTCAAAAGCCACATCTTAAGCCAAAGCAAAAACATTATGTTATTTTTGAGTGCTAGTTAAAGGAAAATTCAGTGATAAAATGAGCTGAGAAATAAGGTGTATAAAACCGAAGCATTACAGTGATGACAAGGATGCAGAGTACATCCATGACTTCATAAAGGTCTCTACAGAATAACTTCAGAAAAAAATGGAGAATCAATACTTCTGTAGATAATGGATCACAAACACAACAAACGGGGGGAAATTACAGTTCAGATGTGATTAAGAGAAATGAGAAGAAAAACCAGTAACTTTACCTCAGCTACTTCAAACCTTAGCTGGAATTCTGTCATATTTTTCAAAGACTCTTGTTTACGTAGTTTTTTTCTCCTTGTACTGCTAGCTCGCTTGAGGGAATCAGATGTGGCTTCAAAAAACGGCATGTCTTCAACAGGACTGCTTAGAGCATCATAAAATTCTTCTTCTGATTCTAAGGATTAATTCACAGCAGCATTATGTATATATTTTAGACAGTCAGCATTTCACAGTACTATGGACCTAGAATTTTTATGTCAACATCTATAAAAAAACTTCAGCGTTCAAACATGGGAAAATTACCTAGCTGATAATTAGCAACTGATAAAGTCTATTTCTATAATTAATGCTGCTCCTGCCTCCACAACTTCAAGACACCTACAGGGTCCCTCCATCACATCATCATAAATCAGTTCTCATCAACCAACTCCTTCGTCAGCATCCTCTTGCTATTTGCTGTGTAAAAGACAGCACAAACCATGGCTTATCTGGCCTTCCATGTATACTAACAGCTTAACTCTTCTGCTGGTATGACTGCTGCTGACAGTACAGAAGCCTTTGCCTCACTATCAGTGGCACTACTTCAAATCTCTTCCTACTAAGGAACTATAATTTCAGGTGAGACTCCTAAGGAATATCAAGCCTTCAATCCACCTGAATTACTGCAGAAGTATAACAAAGATGGTGCCATCTATTTGTCTTATAAAGCTCTTTCCCTTCATCCAAAACCTGCAAAGTTAAAGATAGCAGTAAAAGTATCCTTCTGCCAAAACTGAGCACGTGACATTAAGAGGTATTTTCTAATGCTTAAAAGCACCTTTGTGTTTGGGGAGGCGAAGGCAGAAAAATAACTAAGTCACTTAAACTGACTGCACAGCTGTATATGCAGTGTAAACTAAAAAAAAAGACTTGGTCCGATCTAAATCTAATTATTGCTTTCTCAAATGAATTGTTGCCAGTATTCGCTCTTAACTCACTCTAATCTTTAAGAATTAAAAGACACTTTCTCTCTACCTTTGGGCACTTAAAGCAACTCATGCAAAAATATAGATGAAGACGCATAGACACACATTGCTATACATACTCTACACACACCAAATGTAAAGTTATAAAGTAGACATAAAAATTAACTTTGCTGATAATTTTGCTAGTATATTCAAATCCCATATATCATTAACTCAAGAAAGATGAAAACCTAGCCTTGGTTTCTCCAGTTCAGTGTTTTGATAGCACAAAGGTGATTGATACTGAAATAACATCAATACATTTGATTATTTTTCAAACATGACTACCAGATGGAACATTGCAATCTACGCAAGAAGTCTGAACACCCAGACAGTATTAAACATAACCAGTTTCTCCATAGCCAAACTTCTGTTTCATCTTGTAGAAGTCAAATTATGTTTATAAAAACACTGTAGTTTCTAATAGTCATCATTCCAATATTCTGTAATATAAATAAATTCAGCTAAGTAGGAGATAAAACCTTCACTAAAAGAAAACAATTACAACTATCAGAAGACAAAGTACATATTGAAACAAAAAATGACATATGTATTACCTCATGATCTGAATTTGTAGTAACATACAGAGAGACAAAAATAAACAGACTCATCCTACCAAGCATTTTACTGCCTTGCCTTCAGAAAGCAAGTGGCAAGAATAACCATACAGAATTTTACTATTACGAAAATACACAAGTATTTTGTACAGAGTGAATTATAATAAGCTGCACAGAATCTAACACTACTCAACCTCCAAAAACTGAAACAAAGCCACAAATGGTTAGCTTACTCTAAGAGAAACAAATTAATTCAATGAACTCAAAAACTTGACCTGCTTATTAAACCAGATTTTAAAATGAATTACATTACCTGACTCGGCAAATGAATGAAGATCCAAAACAGGAAACACAGCTTGTGATGTATGTGATGCTGAGAGCACAGGGGATATTGCAGCCTGAAACAGGAGACACCAACATTTTTTTGTTTGAATTCATTGGTAATGCTATTGCTTGCACATATGCTGCATCGAAGTTTTACAAGTTAAGGAAATTGTCTTGTTTTTAGTGAGAATCATTACAGTTAAACACTTATGTTACTAAAATTAAAAGCATAGGGAGAAGTGAGGCATGAGGTACAGTACATTCATCTAGCTAAAGAGAGAATACATCAGAAAATAAGTGAAGAGTTTCAAACATCCAACTTCACAGATCAAAAGATAGGCAGAAACAGCAGATCATAGAAGATAAAACCAAGTCCCTCACAGGACTATAGTATGTGAGCTTCAGAGAACAACAGAAGATTAACTGAGCTTCATAAAAATCACACAATACTAGTGGCGGGTAGGGAAAAAAAGAAAACAGAGCTAGAGAAAACATGAGAAGGGACAGGACTGTTTCTAAATTTCATATAAACATAGAATCATTTATGTTGGAAAAGACACTTAGGATCATAAAATCCCACTGTTAGCCTAACTCTGTCAAGTCCATCACTAAACCATGTCACTAAGTGCCGTGTCTACATGCCTTTTAAACACCTCCAGGGATGGTAACTCAAATATTGTCCTAAGCAGCCTGTTCCAGTGCTTTCAGCAAAGAAATTTTTCATAATATCCAATCTAAGTCTCCCCTGGCACAAATTCAGACCATTTCCTATCATTTTATTGCTTGCTACTTGGGAAAAGAGACCAACCTGGCTACAGTCTCCTTTCTGGTAGTTGCAGAAAGCAATAATGTTTCCCCTCAGCCTCCTTTTCTCCAGACTAAACAACCCAGTTTCCCTCAGCTGCCCCTCATAATGCTCCAGACCCTTCACCAACTTTGCTGCTCTTCTCTGGACATGCTCCAGCACCTCAATGTCTTTCTTGGAGTGACATGTCCAAAACTGAACTCAGTACTTAAGGTGGGGCCTCACCTCTGCCAAGTACAGGGNTGAACACAGTACTTAAGGTGGGGCCTCACCACTGCCAAGTACAGGGGGACAATCACTTCCCTAGTCCTGCTGACCACAATGTTTCTGATACAAGCCAGGATGCTGTTAGCCTTCTTAGCCACCTGGGCACACTGCTGGCTCATATTCAGGTGGCTGCTGACCATCAGGTCTTTTTCTGCCAGGCAACTCTCTGGTCACTCTTCCCCAAGCCTGTAAGAGCTGCATGGGGTTGTTGTGACTCAAGTGCAGGACTCGGCACTGGGCTTTGTTGACCTTCATTTCCTTATCTGGAAAAACAGATGCTAGTAGATGCTAGTAGTGTCTTTAATTGTGAGATGCAACACAACACAAAGAATTCACTATTTTGCCACAAGACTGGACAACAAGACAAGAATCCTCACTCCATGTGGTATGATAGAATTAAATTCTCTTAGTGAAGGTAACCAAACAGTTTATTCAGAAAAGTCAGATTTCCCATCAAGCCTAGGAAAATAGTCTCAGTGATTTGAGTTTAATAAAGAACTCTCATCCGCGGGTTTCACATATGTATGTACGTATTGCCCAGGGAGGTGGTTGAGGTCTCTTCCCTGAGATATTCAAGGCGAGGCCTGATGAGGCCCTGAGCAACTTGGTCTAGTTGGGGGTGTCCCTGAGACTGCAGGGAGGTCAGACTAGATGACCTTTTGGAGGTCCCTTCCGGCCTGGATGATTCTATGATTCTA
>VZRU01013403.1:0-36976 GCA_013398155.1 Pedionomus torquatus
AATTCCTTATGAAAACAAATGGTTTAACAAGGTCTGAGCCTGGACCCCTCACCTCTATACCTCTAGGCATTGACTTAATGTCTCTCTTGGGCCAGAGGAAAGACAGATATTGGATTTACAAGTGTTGAACAGTTGCTTCTGCTGGACAAAATGGATCATGGGAGTCTGGAATTTTTTCCAAAAGGGTAGTGCAGAGGTGCTGAATCCACAAAGCTGGGTTTTCTTATGCCTTTGTGGCTTTTGCTTAGATTATCTGATGCCAAGGCAAGATCCAGCAGAAGCCTGTTCTGCCACAGACTTCCTTATTGCCTTTCTCCCACGTGGAGCTAAAAAGAGTCAATTTCATATGTAAGTTTTCCCCTTCTGAGAGCGCTGGTGGAAGCTTCACCTCTCTTGTGCATCTCCCAGAAGTTCTGTCGCTGACATCTCATTTTGTTGTGGAAAATATTCTTGGCTATGTTTCAGCTAAGTATGAGGAAACAGCAATTGAAGTGCATAGGAAGACTGAATTTCTAACAGATGTGCAACTATTTGTGACAGACTGTTCATACAACTTCAGTTAAAGTGGTTTTGTTTTATCATTCCTGTTTGCATCAGTGTCCCATAGACACCAGGAAGCAGCTGGCAGAGAACCTGGTTGTTATTGGTGGCACTGCTATGTTGCCAGGATTCCTTCACAGGCTCATGGCTGAGATCAGATACCTGGTAGAGAAACCGAAATACAAAGAAGCGCTGGCTACTAAAACCTTCAGAATTCACACGCCACCTGCCAAACCCAACTGTGTGGCCTGGCTGGGAGGTAAGAATGAAAAGAGCTGTTCAGCAGAGGAACAAAGTGGGGGGGGGAACAAACCTTTCAAGTGGGTTTTGTACTGAATAAACAGCAATAAAACTTAGGTGAGCAGTTGAAATCAAGCTGCATTAGAGCTCTAGGGAATTGTTATGCCCTCATAGAACTGTCTGGTTTGGAAAGGACTTTTCAGATCACCTAGTCCAACCATCGGCCTAACTGATACAAAAAGCCCCATCACTAAACCATGTCACCAAATGCTATGTCAACCCAGGTTTTAAATACCTCCAAGGATGGTGTCTCAACCGCTTCCCTGAGCAGCCCATTCCAATGCTTAATAACTCTTTCCATGTAAAAATTGTTCCTAATATCCAACTTGGTGCAACTTGAGGCTGTTTCCTCTTGATCTTGGAGACTAGAGCTCCCTTGGGGACATCGGGAAGGCAGAATGGCACTGCAGGTTATGGAAGCTTTGAACAGGACGTGCAGTTTGCAGCAGGGATGTGGAAGATGAGTTGCCTCGAGGTGCGGTACAGGGCTATGCCATATGGTGGCACCAGTAAGATGACTAAGCAGTGCAGAGATCTGGTGCATGGAGGAAGATGTGCTTATTGAAAAAAAAACCAAGTTTAATTACTGACTGAAGAGCTGTGAGCTACAGAGAAGCTGGAGGCTGGGCTGAACTCCCTGGGCTCTTCCCAAGTGCCAGTAAAAAGTACAGCAACTCTGTGATGGATTTTGGTTGCTTGTAGGGAAAGAGAAGGGCTGTCCGTTGCTGGCAATTCTAAGGAAAGGTTTGGTGGTTTTTTTTTTCCCCAGACTTTCAATGAATAAGCTGAGCTCATCTGATATGAGGAACTAATTTTAACTGTAAAGGTAGATTTATTTTTTTATGTCCACGTGCTTTGAAATGCAAATGTTCATCAAATTTTGCTTTTAAACCTTTTTGAGTCTACTTCTGGGATTGGCAAACAAGAGTGATCCACATGCACCAAGTTCTCTCATGTTTGTCGTCACTGGCAGCGCTGCTCTGCAGCTGTCATCCGAATCTTCCCACAGACGGAATAAACTTCTGGGTGTTGTGTGACACCCTTCTTGGGGGGTGGAAAGAAATTCCCAAAAGGGGATTTGTTTAAAGTCCTTAAATTGAAACTTTGTTGTAAGAAGCAGGTCAGCTAAGCCAGTTCTGGTGACAGTGAAAATGAGTGATTCTTTCCTTTCAGTTACTTCCAGGAAAATAAATGGAAGCAAGTCGGGACTAGCTGGGCCACTGAAGAGGAGAGTGGCTAGATCCTTCGTTTCTTTAATTTTAGGGACAGAGCTGAAAACAGTGGAGATTCTTGATGTAGAAAAAGAAATCCAGCACATCAAGTTAATGCAACATTATTTCTTTATTTATTTTTTTCCCCTAATAATGTAGGAGCCATTTTTGGAGCACTTCAGGACATACTCGGGAGCCGGTCTGTGTCCAAGGAATATTACAGCCAGACAGGCCGCATTCCTGACTGGTGCTGTCTTAATAATCCTCCACTGGAAATGATGTTTGATGTTGGAAAAGCACCACCGCCGCTGATGAAGAGGGCTTTTTCCACTGAGAAATAAGCACCTATATGCTACAGGAGGATTCTTCTCATTTGTTTCAAGTAGACATATATGCGCTGGCTCTCTTTTTTTTTTTCCTTTGAATTCAATAATTTGTGTGTAACTCTATAAATATGTTGACCAACGTGGAAGTTTTGGGGGAGTATGGTGGTAGCTACTAACACTAAAACTGCGTCCAGTTATAGTTTTACAACTTCACTGTGGCACCTACTATGCTATTTTGTTCTCTTCTGAAGAAATTCTATACTGGCACAAGTTGTAGCCCACTGAGTAGTTTGTTATTTATCTGTACAGTAAATTACATTGGTGAGAGAATTTTGTTTTAGTTTGAGTGTGCTTAGAAGGATGCAGGGCAGTCTGCTATGATCTGTGGAAGCTTTTTCTGCCAGATTCCGTATTAAAATGTTCCATCCTTAAATCACACATGAGGAAATGGTTCTTTCTGAAGCCAAGGACTAAGGAGCTGGCAGTACAGTGCGCTGCTGATTTTGCTAAAATAAAGAAATAAACCGGATTTGATAAAATACACACTGTGCTGTGTGAGAGAAGAGCGGCTTGGCTGCCAGTTTAAGCTGCAAGGGTTTACACAGGGACTGCTCCCGCTTACCAGATCTCTCTCAGACTGATTAATGGTTCACACTGATTCCAGTTTTGCTTGAGATTATCACACTGCGGTGCTTGGAGGCAGTTTTGCTGGGTTCTTTTCTCAAGGAGTACCAGATGTTATCTGGAGACATTATCTGGTGTCCCTTAAGGGTCAGTACTGGGACCTGTGCTATTTAACCTATTTGTCAGAGACATGGACAGTGGGATAGAGTGCACCCTCAGCAAGTTTGCTGTTGGCACGGAATGTGAGGAGCACTGGAGGGAACATATACCACCCAGAGGGACATTGACAGGCTTGAGATGTGAGCCTGTGTGAACTTCATGAAGATAAACAAGGCCAAGGTCTTGCATGTGATCTGGGGCAATCCAAGCACAAATACAGGCTAGTCGGAGGGTGGATTGAGGGTAGCCCAGAGGAGAAAGACTTTGGGATGTTGGTGGATGAGGAGCTCAACATGACCCAGCAATGTATGCTTACAGCCCCAAAGCCAACCATATCCTGTGCTGTATCAAAAGGAACATGGCTAGCAGGTTGGAAGAAGTGATTCCACCCCTCTACTCTATTCTCATGNGGTTGCCCAGGAAAGCTGTGGCTGCCCCATCCCTGGAGGGGTTCAAGGCCAGGCTGGATGGGGCTTGGAGCAACCTGGTCTGGTGGGAGGTGTCCCTGCCCAGGGCAGGGGGGTTGGAACTCGATGATCTTTGAGGTCCCTTCCAACTCTAACCATTCTATGATTCCCCCCTCCCCAAGTGATAAATTGAATTATTTAAGGAGACACAAGAAAGCTTCTGAAGATAAGATACTGCATCAACACAAGTTTTATGATACTATTCCAAAAAAAGGAATTTCTATATGAGTTCAGTTCTGCTGTTGTCGTACGGATTTGTGAGAGTGAGAAAGGGCTCTCTTTAACTGGAGATAACAGGAATTTCATCCGAAATAAGAGATGGTGTCATCTCCAGTTCTCTTTTCACTGTAATAACACAAGCCATTCTCTAAAGCACCCTGTTGTGTTAACGTAGGGCACGTTTGGGACCCTCTGTTTTAATGCTGGAATCTGGAACAGTATTAATTGGAAAAGAGCCACTTTGCCCTGATGAATATTTTTTTCTCCACAGCAGTGGGGAAAGATTCCCAGTGTGGTGATTAAGCAGCAGTCGGAGCTTCCAGAGCTGCTCTTTCATAGGGGGTTAGCAGTCCATTGGAATGAAAAGACTTAAAAAAATGGTGTTAAGAAAAACAAAAAACAGCCAAGTTAATTCCACCATACATAGTTCTGACGAGAGCCTTAGCAAAGAGAAGGATTCATCCTTAGATCTGTTTTAATGTCTTTCCTTCTCAGTCTATTCCTGCTGTAGAGATTTTCATGCTATTAAAATGTTTTATGTGGTCTATATGTGTGTCATGTCGATTTCTAGCAGAGGGAAGGGTTGCTTTTCTCACATTTCTCACACTGAAGAAATATTTCAAGACAATTTTGACTTTGAGAGAAAAATTAATCTCAAACTCTATGAAATTCATGCTGCATCTTTCCAAACAATTCATGACTGTAAGCAAATAAGAACATAAGATGGCTTTAGCACAGCTGTAAACTTCTTCAGGGAGTATTTCTTATAGTGTTTTAGGAATCCCACTCACACAACCTGCTTTATCAGGAAGAAACACTGGGTTGGAGCTAGAGCCTCAGTCAAACTGACTGAGAAGCCAAAGAAGGAGACTACAAGGGAGCGGCTGAAACCAGCAGCAGAAAGCCCTTTGTGGCATTCTGAGTTCCCAGAGGAACTAAACTCACCATCTGCCTCCCACAAACTAAAACTTCAACGAGAAACTCAGGATAATACCTCTCAAGGGTCGAACTCTATGGAAGAGAATCCTGAGTGTTCTGCAAACAAAGGTAAGGAACATCCAGCCTAAATTCATAAGCCGAACAGTACTTTTTAAAATTTTTAAAGTATTTAAAATATAGGGTATGTTAATACTCCAGCACATTACACTTTACATCCCTTTCTTTACTAAACTAATAATTTTAGTAAGCAAAAAACGCTAAATAAAAGGCTGATTAAACTGAAAAGAGGGGTGGGGGGTGTAGTTTGGTTTGTTCCTTTTTATCTGCTTCTTCTCCCTTCAGCTTTCATGCCTAATTTCTTGGGTTTGCCTGAATATATTGCATGCTCCTGAATAAGCTGGTGGAAATACTTCGTTTTGCAACAAAGCAGTTTAAAGTTGGACCATATAATAACTACGGTTCATTAGCAACTATTCTTCAACGAGGTAATAGCTGGTCTTAACAGCCACTGCCAGGAGATGGCGCACATGCAAAAGACATAACAGAAAATGCTAACATAATGCAAATAATTATTTTAGAGGTTTTAGAGGATGATACCGTGCCTTGGCTTTGACTCAAACTAAGAATTTTTTAATGTAATTTGATGAGATTGTTTCTGTTTCTTTTTCTTCTTTCTCTTTCTCTTTCTCTTTCTCTTTCTCTTTCTCTTTCTCTTTCTCTTCCTCTTTCTCTTTCTCTTTCTCTTTCTCTTTCTCTTTCTCTTTCTCTTTCTCTTTCTCTTTCTCTTTCTCTTTCTCTTTCTCTTTCTCTTTCTCTTTCTCTTTCTCTTCCTCTTTCTCTTTCTCTTTCTCTTTCTCTTTCTCTTTCTCTTTCGAATGCTTTGAGGCAAACGTAAGATTCTTTCTGTTCAGTTAGTTCATACAGAAAATCAGGTGTTCCTAACTGTGGGAAAATGAAAAAAAAAGAAAGCTCCTCAAAATAAAGACCCTGTGATTGGTATTAAAAGTAATGTGTATCCCAAACTTCTTTGCTTATTTTATTGACAGCACTTCTGTCTGCTTCTATATAGAGATCGCTGTCCTCCAGGAATACTTTTCAAGAAATCGTTTTGAAACTAATCCTTAAATAATCATAGAATTGTCTGGCTTCAAAGGGACCTTTGAGATCATCTAGTCCAACCATCAACCTAACTCGGATAAAAATGCACCAACCCATCACTAAAGCGCTATGTCAACCCATCTTTTGAATACCTCCAGGGATGGTGCCTCAACCTCTTCCCTGGGCAGCCCATTCCAATCCTTGGTAACCCTTTCAGTGTAAAACTTTCTCCCGATATCCAACCTGAACCTCCCCTGGCACAATTTGAGCCCATTTCCTCTTGTCCTATCGCCTGTGACTTGGGAGAAGAGACCAAACCCCATCTCTCTACAGCCTTCTTTCAGGGAGTTGTAGAGAGTGAGAAGGTCTCCCCTCAGCCTCCTCTTCTCCAGGTTGAACACCCCCAGCTCCCTCAGCCTCTCCTCATAAGGCTTACCCTCCAGACCCCCCACTAGCTTTGTTGCCCTTCTCTAGACCCTCGCCAGTACGTCAAAATAATTCCTGTCTTCCCGCTGGGGAGTGTGGGAAAGAGAAGGAGAGCAGCTGAGGAGGGCAGAACTCTTATAATAAACTACTGCCGTTGTCTGCCGGGCTCAAGATTTTTGTTTTCATTGGGTTTTATATTTCCCTTCCTACATTCTAGTTTTTCGAGGTCGGTGATTCACTTACAATAAAAATACACGTCTCAGATCATCCCTGTGATTCCAGGAGACATTAAGTGCTTAACATGCATCTGAAATTCAATTGTTTCCACAGGATAAAGCCCTCGTGGAGTGCCAGAGGTAACAGAAAGTCCCTAAAGGCTTCATTCTGTTTGATGTTAATATGGAACATGCTTACACTGACGTGACGAGCACCAATACTAAAGCCTAGAAGACATCTAGGAAATCTGAATATATTATCACCAAGAAACATGCACACCTATTTGATTTTACTTTATTAAGTAAAACCATTTTGGGCGATTTAACTGATTTCTTAGTGGAATTGCTTGTATTTTATGTATATGTGTTAACCTATGCATTAATCTGAGTCATATTAACTATGATGAACTATGTGTTAATCAGTCCTCTGATATGTGTGTTCGTCTCTGTTTAGCCTTTTTTTTTGGCTTTACTGGCTGTGTAGTCTTTAATCTGTTTTAAGATGCATTTTCTTGACAAGGGTTTTTTTTACTTTTCTTCTTTTGGGCACACCTGGGTGATAACAACAACTTGGGTGAGCAGTGCAAAAGGATTGCCTTTTTGAGAGGTAAAATCAAGGATAAAGGAAAGTCTCCAAAGTCTCCATCTAATCATCTCTCTAATTGGCTTTGGTTCTGGCCTTGTTCCAGCATCCCATCCTCTCTCTTTTTCTTTCCTTTGAAGTGTCCAGTGATTTGCTGTTGCTACACTTTATACAATGTCATAGTCCTACTGAAGCAAAAATGTAATCTATAAAGAGTCTCAAATCTTGGGGATTTTTGCAATATTCTCTGCCACTAAATGCAAAAAATGACAGGGTTTTTAACATCTTTGTCTGGTTTTAAATAGTCTAGTTTTGAATATTGAGTAGAAGCTACTGGGAAAATTATTCTCCGCCAAGTGTCTTGATGTTTGCATTCAAACCTGCTGTTTAGCAAGGTTTCACACTTCCAGCTATGAAAATTCATCGTGAATTGAGCTGAAGTTTCACTTTCTGCTGCCTTGGTTTTGAAAAAAAAAAAAAAAAAAAGAATATTTTCTTTTGGAAGAAGAAAATTGATTTGTTCTCTTAAGATTTGGAATAAACTTCATCCATTGCCCAGAATTCTTGTGGCCTGAGAGTCATGAACTGCTGGCTTCTGGAACGAATGTATGGGTCCAGTCCCCACTCTGCGTTAGAGAAATGAGGAGGGACAGTACTCTACGGGGAGCTCAGCAGAGAGGCCAAGAGTTGTCCTCTCCCTTCTCACTCTGAGAAGCGGTTCCTCTGCAGCACAAGCAAGGACGTTGGCACTGCAGCCTGTTGCTGCCCATCTGGGGATTTGTAGAGAATGTTTGTCGCCAGGTCAATTAATAATTCTGGCGTCTGTGGAGGGTGTGAAGTGCATCTATAAAGTCAATTAGAAATACAGATTTGCACGGCAAGCTTTAGCCCGTAATTGCCCCGAAGGGCGTGCTGTAAACTTGAGTTCTTAGAGAAAGAGCCATCCACGTGCTATGGGGGCTGCACAGTCAAGCTTCCAGGAGTCACCTAAGATGACAGTGACTCGGTCCCTTTCTCTAATATGGCTTTGAACCAACTCTGCCCATTGTCTCTCCTCTGCAAGTTGTTTATTTTGACTGCTGCACTCTGCTACTTTTTCACCACCTAGTTAAGCAAGCGCTCCACAGAAATAGAGAGAAAAACTAGAATCTGGCATCTCTCTGAGGCCGCTTCCTATAGTAAATTCTTTAAATTTTGTTCTATTTTACGGGTGCCTTAAAGCATTACATTCACTTTGCAAGAAATGCATTAACCTACCTCATCACTAGTAAAGAAGCCTGCAGCCTTCTGAATCTAAGTGATATTCTAGCAGGTAGTTTTTGTTGTTCTGTCATGGTTCTGTCCAGTCAGAAAAGACGGATGATGTCCCCCCCTCCTCCCTTTAAGAAAAAGAGAGGAAGAGATTTAGGAGTTTAGAATGAACTAAACTACTTTAATGAAGTATTAATACTAAAATTAAAGTATTCTGGGAGGGACAGGGTTATTTCTCCCCTGGCTCCAGCAGGGGCACAGGTATTCCACCCCATGTGAGCCATGCCCAGGGGTAGCAGGGAGCTGCCCTCAAAGGGGAGGGTGACAAGAAGCAAGTGGCAGTGCAGGGTCAGTGTCAGTCAGGCTTGAGGTCTGTGAGCGGTCAGTATTGTAATCATGCTTTTATCCTTTTCCATCTGTGTTACCGTTACATGTTTTTCCTTGTTCTACTTGTTGTTTTGTTAAACAGGTTTTGTCCCAACCCATGAGTGTTGCCTTTTTCTTCCAATCCTTTCCCCACTGCTGTGGGCTGTTAGAGCCAACAGCCACCTGGGTCTCACCATCTGAGGCTAAACCATGACAGAAGAAAATAATGAAATAGATACAGCATATACAAAACCATATCAAGCTCCCAGGATGATGGTCACGTCACCAGCAGACATCAGGAAAAGTTCCAAACTGGACGCAGTGATCGACAGGAGCCGGATTCCAGATCTGGAGTCAGGAATGCTCAGGTCGGGATCAAAGGCCCATGAACAGGCAGGGTCCTTCTCAGGTGTCAGCCATCGAAGAAAAAGAGTTGACCCTTTGATCCCTCAGCTTTTATACGGGGCATGATGCAGATGGGATGGAATACCCCAGTTGGTCAGTTTTGGGTCACCTGTCCTGTCTGCTCCTCCCTGCAGGTGGGACCCCTCAACACTTTTCTGCTTCCCACCCTCCAAAAGGGCAAATAACGAAATTCCCTGACCTTGGTTGTTCTAGCAATAAGTATAAGCAAGGGCCTCTCTGCACCATCCCTTGGTATGATCAGGTCTTATCATTGTGAGAGGGAACAGTTTTCTGAACAATGTGCTGTTAATTTCTGGGTTTAGTTAGTTAGAAGAGGCCCAGCTGAAAAAGTGAAATTGTAAAACAGAAAATTGGTTCATTTTACCTCAAACCAGGGCACGTTCTCATGCTAAGATCCCAGGAATTGCACTTAAAAACCCTTGCAGCAGAGCATCGTAAGAGCAGCTGTTTTATCCTTCTAGAGACTGAGGTCTCAACACAGCAAAGATCTAAACCTGAAAGCAATTAGCTTATGTGCAGACCGTGTTGGATCATTTCCAAATCAGTGTTATTTCATTATTTCTCTTTGAACAAGAGCGTGACCTCTGTCGCTCTTTCCTTATTCTACATCATTACTGAAATGCTTTATAAGATGTACCTGCGAGGAATAATGTTACGGGAATTTCACACCTCGCTTATCTTCTCTGCATTCGTGTCTTTGCTCCTATCCTTCCTCCTTTTGCGGTAATTGTTGCGTGTATAACACCAGCCCTCCCACCGGCACTGAGCAGCCCCTGTCACTCCCACACGTTACAGAGAGCGCACAGGATTGAAAAACTGGGGGCAGAAATTTCCCACCCGGTACTGAGCTGTTTATGGCAAAGCTTGCAAAACTAGGGCTGCTGTTGTACAGTTTCTTTTTTCTGCTTGTCACATTTGTATGGGCAAATACAAACCTCCCAACGCTGCTCATCTGTGCCTCGTGGTTTTTTACCTCTCTCTGCCTCAGTGCTCATTGCACCTAAAGCGAAAGAGGAATTCCCATCACGGAGCGACGGTAATGCTGCATCTCAGCGAGCTCTGCGGGTGAAGCACCGCTGCCTGGAGCTGGGTCTCAGGACTTTCTCCACCTCAACTGTTCATAGAATCATAGCATCATAGAATGGTTAGAGTTGGAAAGGACCTTGAAGATTATCGTATTCCAACCCCCCTGCCATGGGCAGGGACACCTCCCACCACACCAGGTTGCTCAAAGCCCTATCAAGCTTGGCCTTAAATACTTCCAGGGATGGGGCAGCTACAACCTCCCTGGGCAGCCTCTTCCAGTGCCTCACCACCATCACAGCAAAGAATTTTTTCCTAATATCCAATCTAAATCTCCCCTCTTCCAGTTTAAAACCATTACCTCTTGTCCTATCACTCCACTTCCTGACAAAGAGTCCCTCTCCAGCTCTCCTGTAGCTCCCTTCAGACACTGGAAGGCTGCTAGAAGGTCTGCCCGGAGCCTTCTCTTTTCCAGGCTGAACAGCCCCAGCTCTCTCGGTCTCTCAGTCTGCTCACCTGTGCCCTTCCAGTCCCATCTCCAGGCTCCAGAGCAGACCAAAAGACGGGCGCTGGGTTTGATATACCAGTTTTTGGTACAAGTCAGGCTACTTCGTAGCTCCTGCTTGGGTAAAACACGGCTTCTAGTGGCATTTAAGCACAAAACCAGAGCACTAGTAGTTTCATTCCTACTTTCTCCAGTTTAATTGATCAGATACAGGGTTTCCTTACTCCTGTAATGCTGACAACTTGACAGACCACATTTGGATGTCAGTTCTCCCATGGTTCCCTGCATGGTGGTTCACAGCAGTGGTTAGAAGATGGCTGCTCTTCCAGTGTTGGCTCTATGAAACCCTCTTGATCCAGTACCTAGAGGGGGCCTACAGGGGAGATGGGGAGGGACTCATAAGGGTGTGTGGAGCAACAGGACAAGGGGTAATGGTATTAAACTGAAAGAGGAGAGATTTAGATTCAACATCAGCAAGAAATTTTTGACTGTGAAGGCAGTGAGACACTGGAACAGGTTGCCCAGAGAAGCTGTGGCTGCCCCATCCCTGGAGGGGTTCAAGGCCAGGCTGGATGGGGCTTGGAGCAACATGATCCGGTGGGAGATGTCCTTGCCCATGGCAGGGGGGTTGGAACTCTTCAAGGCGCCTTCCAACTGGAATCGTTCTATAAATCTATGATTCTACAACCTCAGTCTTCTGCAGTATTAGAATGCATCAGAGATGGACCTGAAGGACTAACCTTCCTGTGTTTAATATTGCCTTCTGAGTTTTGTATTCTTTTCAGGCTGTAATTCAGAAGATACTCTACGTGAACAGTCCCTTGAGGTGGAGTTTGCAAGCACCAGACAGCACAGTAAGCATGTAACACACAAACGCTCTGAACCTCTACATTAAGACTTGTTTCATTGCATCCACGTGAGCTATCATGGAGCTTCTTGGTCAAATTAACATGGTAGAATGAGATGTAGTTACACAATGCCATTTGGAGAATGTGAGACTAAGTATTTTTACTTTTCTACCGAGAAGCTTTTAATGGAGATTTTCCCAAACTACATTTTCAAAACGAATCCTGACATTGAACCGAGTTGCCTTGCCCCAGCAACGGACCATTCAATGCATGTCCTACAGCTCTGCTGCTCATTTTTCTGGACAATGTTCATTTCCTTCCCTAAGGAAGTGAAACAGCAATAAAAATAATCCGGGGGAGGTGAGGGGGGGGGCGCTGTGAGGGAGGTGGATGCACAGTGGGAACACCAGTGCAGCAGCAGCACTACCCACTGGGAAATTTGTGGGAAACTGAATTTGCAGACTGGGTACCAGCCCCTTCCAAAGAAACAAACTGAGAGATCAGCTTTCCGTGACATTACTTTGTTTATAGTTGCTGCAAAAGCAAAACCCAGAAGATTTTTCTTTGTGCAAAAAAATGATAAATACGAGGTCTATCCTGAACGGCTGGACTTGAAAAATGCAAATGGTTTCTAGTCTGTCCGGCCTTTGGCATCCCATGTGTATTACGTTGTTAATGTTTTCAAAGTGACTTGGTTGCACAGGTCCTATTTCCAGAAGGCAGGCTGTAGCCAAGTCTCTTAGAGAACCAGAGGGACGTAAGATCTGTTTGTTCTAAGCTTGTTTTCTGTTTTTCAGTGTCCAGGCCAAACAGTTTAGGGAGCAGTAGGAACGCTTCCAGCAGTCGTTCCCCTCTCGGTTTGAAAGGTAAAACTTTTTACATCTGAGTTCCAACAAACAGAAGGTGGAATTCCCTGAAACTGTGTACAAAATGCCGCTTTCCTTCCAGCTAAATTTGAAGACTGTTGTTTTGCAATTGTAATGTTATGCAATCTGGACATGGCTCTCTTGGGAATCAAAACTGCTGGCAAGAAGTGTATTTCTAAGATCGACTCTGGCAAGGGATGGCTTTAAGGCAGGCACGTCTAGTTCTGCTTCCATCTGACTGGCATCGTATTCTGGAAAGTATTCAGCCCCTCTTAGGTTCCTTTTACAATAGATCTCTGCTGTTCTTACTCTGTACACACCTCGTGTATGGAATCGGTGCACTCTGGTGCTGTGCTCTTTCTGAAATTATGCATCCTTGAAGGATGTCAGAACACTGGGAAAATCCACTTTCTGCTGTCCCACTGGCATGTTCTGACTCTCAGATCACACACAGGCAAGACTGGGAGATCTTCTAGTGACACAGAGTTGGTAAAGAGGCTCCCTTACCATCAGTATTATTATTACAGTTTTTTGGACAAGTAGTTGTGCTTGTTTAACATGCTGCTAAGCAAGAACAGAAGGGTCTGAGAAGGATATTCCAGTTGGAGAAGTACAACTCCCCAGTTGTACTGCTGAGGCATCTCTGGAGACTTGCATCAGAAGGAATAGGGAGTTTTTTGTAAGAAGTAAGTAGAAAAGTTTGTCTGTGGAGGACCAAGGAGAACATTTTATAGTGGTACTAGCCTGATTGTTTTACCATTTGGCAGGGTATTTTGAAGGTTATGGGATGTGAAAGCCTATGTTCCCTTGCTGCTTTAAATATCTCTGACCAAAATTATCCCATTCTTGTTAATGTCGTGGTTTCAGCCAATGATGGTGGAGCATTTTCCTTGGGATAAACCAGGACAGTTAAACCCAAGGAAAACTCTTCCCTGCATCTTTGGAAGAGGAGGGCAAACACAGGAAATGATGAGCACTTCTGCTGTTTCCCAGCCTCCGTGTTGAAGGAGCTTGGGAAGCAGCAGCATGGTGGAGACAGAGAATTTCCTGCTGCTTACGAGGCGCGAACACCTTCCTGTAACAAGCAGAGATGGTGTCAGCCCGTGTTAGCATGCTAAGCTTTAATTTGTGGCAAAAGATCCTCAGGTTTTCTGAGTTCCCACAGGTGTTGCCAATCCTTTTTCCACCATTCCAGAAAGTAGCTGCTGAAGGTACCAACTGAGAGCCACTTTGCTACCTCTGAGCCAGGAGAGAGTTTACACCTGCTGAAGGATGCTCCCACAAGGAGGATCCCTGGAAAGGGATAAGGTAAGTCGAATTATGAAAGCTGGGTGCTCTTCTGTTGGCTTGGCAGAGAGAGCTGAGCTGTAGGTCTGGTGCTGAGCCCGGGGGAATGGGAAACCTTCCAAAGGGGAACTGGGAAACCCCACAAAGTCAGATTCTGAGAGCGGGTCTTACCTCACAGCAACCAGCACAGTGGGAAGGGCAGAGACCTGAAGTTTCTTCTGGAGGTAGAAGGGTGGCCAGGGTGATTGGGCACATTCATGAGATGTGTGTTAGGCAGTCACATTTTTCCACTGGGAGCTGTTGAAGCTACGCTCACCACTTGGAGCACATTCTAGTCATAAATTCGAGGACAATGGTCCATGCATCTTCCCAAAGTGCCTGGAGTGCAGATCTGAGGACTGCATGTGTGCCTTGCAGAGTGAAAACTGAGACCCGTGGAAAAGGTTAAAAACAACACATGATGCAATGCAGAGTGGGAAAGTACAGGAAAAAAAGAGAAAATAGGAAGAGAACAGACAGATAAAGCAAGATGCTTGGGCTACAGTGAAAGTGTGTGGATTATCGCTGCAAAAAAGGCAGAGAAGTTAGTTATTTTCCTCCTATCCTCACAAAAGCAGGTGCTTGAAAGGATTTAAATCAAAGTTGCATATGAAAGTTTACTCATCTAGGCAAAGCATAGATCATTTAATTGGATTAAATTGAATGGAGCCAATGCTGTCAGAAAGGGCCTCTGCTGGAATATGCTTGGGGAGGGATGCTGATGACTGGAAAGGAGGTCACCGTGAGTGAGCAGAGACCTGGAAAAGATGAGCTGGGAAGAAGACTGAAAAAAATAGGGTTGTTTAGTCTACAAAAGTCTAAGAGGCAGCATGATTAATCCTTAGATGTTTAAGTGATTAACACTGGGAAAGGTAGCAATAGACTGTTTTTCATGTTCATTCACAGGAGGACAGGAAAAGATTAAATTGATTAGAAACATGGAAGATTAAGATTTTTATATGAACTGTAAGCTTTTCAAGAGCAAGCCTAGCCAGGGGATGGAGACATACCCAGAGGAGAAGCAGAAATATCCTCAATGGTAATTTAAGAGACCAAGCTGAAGTTCTGGAGGAGCTTTCCTTATTGGACCTCAGAGCACGGCAATGGTCTAGATGAGCTCCTTCCTGCTGCATTTCTGTGGCATTTGTGACATGTGTAGCACCAGTTTAACTCCATTCTTTTTGAAGCTTGCTGCTTTTGAATGTGGTACATGCAAGCCAGGAGTTATTCAATTCAGTGGAGTTACTTAATCATCACACGCATTAAAATGATTTGACCAAAGCGGGTGAGAAGCGAGAATTGCCACTTGCACTGAACAATAGCTATTTGTCAGCCTTAATAGCTGCTGTATAATTCATGGAGATAAAAGCCTATAAAAACTGTCACTTCTTTTCATTTTTAGAGTTTTAAATATGTCCCAATATGCAGTTGCTGAGCCTGTGTGATGGAGGCTGTGGTCTGCAAAACACGCTGTTCTCCTCCCACCTTGGAAGTGACAAGGGGGAGGGGGTGACCAGAGTCACCAGGTCCCTTTACTTCACCAACCTGCTTTTACAGCATCTGCATGCCAAGAGCAGCAAAATAGAGCGGCTGGATGGAAGAAAAGCAAAGCAGGATTTTTCTGGAGTCTGTTTTGATCAGTGATTTTTAGAAAAGGTTTGTGGAAGTGGTTGCTTCTGCTTCACCTGCGAGGCCCGATTTACCAGCCGCGCTTACTGAGTGCTGCCTTTTTCATAGAATCATAGAATGGTTAGAGTTGGAAAGGACCTTGAAGAACATCGTGTTCCAACCCCCCTGCCATGGGCAGGGACACCTCCCACCACACCAGGTTGCTCAAAGCCCCATCCCCGCTGGCCTTGAACCCCTCCATGGATGGGGCATCNCAGGCTGAACAGCCCCAGCTCTCTCAGTCTGTCTTCGTAGCAGAGGTGCTCCATCCCTCTAATCATCTTCGTGGCCCTCCGCTGGACCCGTTCCAACGGTTCTATGTCCTTTCTCTGTTGAGGACTCTAGAGCTGGACACAGGACTCCAGGTGGGGTCTCACAAGCACAGAGTAGAGGGGCAGAATCACCTCCCGTGACCTGCTGGTCACGCTTCTTTTCATGCACGTTCTGATAGACATCTCTTGTGTTTGGCGACCCAGGCTCTGCTTTCTGGATATTCTGACCCCCCCACCCTGTACTTAATATCTAACACATCTTTGAGCAGGCTTGCAGGTCAGCGTGACTGAGAACTGCAGCCAGCATGGGATCTGGGAAGGAAATACTGCCCGTGATGTTGCTTCCACCAGTGTCTCTGCTTTTCCTGGCACCCACAGGGGCAATCGCTGCCTGTGGGTCTTCTCAGGACTTGTTCCTGAGGTGGAAATGCTTTCCTGCAGCCGTCCTGAGACCTCGGCACCAGAAAGATGCCAGCCCCTGGCAGGCTCTCAGGGGAGGCAAGTAGTCCAGGGTAACACTGTGTTGCTCCTTATTGAAGGGCAGTGCGTGTATTATTAAGGAAGTAAGTGTGCTTCATTTTTTTAATATCTTCTTTTATAAATTCTTTAGATCTAATAAAAGAGCAGCAATATCCAAGGGGACATAACTGTCTATTAAAAAGCACTGGAACAAACGTTTTACTTTCTTTTACTTTGCTTCCTGGAAGATGCCAGCCTGTGATTTTCTTGATATATGTACCTTTACATATGTGTATATAAAAATGCATACAAATACTGAATAAATACTAAATGAGTATTAAATTAAAAAAATACCCAAACACCACCAACAACAAAAAACACCAGAAAACCCAAAGACAACAAAAAAACCCACAACAAAACAAAACCAGAGGAGGGAGAACTCCAAGTAGCCCTGATTAATTTTATATCAGCCCTTCATTATTTAATGCCATGCAGGGTGTTCAGCCTCTGAGCTCCTGAGAGCCTGTGCCTCCCCTGTTCAGGCAGGTTTGCTGTCTGCACGTCTGTCATCCTCAGAGCAGCTTGCAAAGGACCCTTCTGTGCTGCTGGCAGCCTTTTCTGGCCGTGATCAAGAAGCTCCTGCTTTTTCTGCTGCATTCCCTGCTCAGAAACACAGAGGGGTCCCTTAACCCAGCAGATAGTTTTAGATCTCTGGTCTGCCACAAGAGCTGGCAGAGGAAGGGCTCTGCCATCTGGTAGCATCTCATACCTGGAGAGCCCTCTGCCTGCGTCTGGAATGAGGAGTTATTTTTGATGCTGGTTCTGACGTTAGCTGTGGGTACTCCTGGAATGTTTCCAAGTTTTGTAAATGTCATTGTACCCTCTCCCTGGGGTAGTGGGTTTTTCTTCTGGTTGGTTTGGGGTTTTTTTGTTTTTTTTTCTTTTTCTTTTTCTTTTTCTTTTTTTTTCCCTTCTCTTTTCTTCCCTATTTTGTATCTGTGCTTATGTCACTCAGCTTCCCACCAGGCTGAAAATGGAGAACACATCTCGGAGTAACCCGCGCAACGCTCCTACTTCCAGAATTGCTCTCTCTGGCCCCCCTTGCAGCGCTGTTGCCCCATGGCAATGAGTGGATGGGAACTCTCATTAGGCTCTCATTAGGTGCCGGACTGGGCATGCAGCATCACCGGTGTCTCTGCAGCAGCCCAGCAGAGCGCTACGTTGGGTGTGTTTATGGACCAGTCCAGAGACTGAACAGGTACCAGCTTTTTTTCTTTTTTTTTTTTTTTCCCCAGCTTCAGTGATATCGTTTATATCTATCTGTTTGGGTGTTTTTTTTTAAATAGTGTATTTCAGTTTGAATGGCAGATGCTTTAATACTTATCCCACAGTATAGGTATTATAGTGCAGCTTTCCCGCCTGCAGGAGTAAGAGTGATGGCGTGAGTTAGCAGGAGGTCAGGTCTGACGTCAGTTACAGCCTTCCCGAATGACCTCGGTCAAGCCTTTTTGATCTGTTTATACCTCAGATGAGGTTTGTGCTGTGGGGCCAAGAGAGGAAGGAAGCCCTCCCTCACAGCCCTTGCTCTTGCACGCTCAGATAAGATGCTGCCTCGTGCAGAGGTCAGCCTCTGCCATGTTTGGACATCTTGAAGATCTGACCTCACCAAGCTCTAGAGCAACTTGCCGTAAATGATACCAACACCACCACTTGCCCTCTGTATACCTTGTGGTACAGCTGCAGGAGCCACATCTGTGTGTGTTTAGATAAGCCCTGAGCAGCAGTATTTGTTTCTTGCACCAGCTGCTGTGATCCCAGTGCCGTTTATCTGCTGTTTGGTGTCTGTGATGGTGGGTACGGGTGTGAACCCCACTCTGCGCGTTGCCAGCTCTGTATTTAGCATCTGCTTTTGGCACCGGCATCTCTTTTCATTTATGAATAAGTGGATGAGGGAGGAGAGGGCTGGGCTGGGCTGGGCTGACTCCTTCACAGTTGAACCAGAACGAGCACAGGAGCTGAAACACAATCTCCTCCTCCTTCCCTGCCTTGTTCCACTGACAGCCTTGCTCACAGCTGGGAGGAGGAAAGCATCGCCGGCAGTCTGAGCAAGGGGCTGGGAGAAGGGAAGTTTTGTGCTCTTCACACTGCATAAGCTCTTCTCACAGGTGAGTTTCTTTTTTTTTATGTATTCATTTTTAAAAGAGAGTTAATTTTCCATCATTGAGACAGGTTACACAAGGTTATGACCCCTGGCAGGACAGTTTGTTGACTCCGTTGTTCAAGCAAAACAGTGAGACAATCCAAGGATTCAACCAAACCAACACATCCAAAAAAAAAATCACAACTTCAAAATTTATTTCCTTGGCAAGTTCCCCACTAGAGGGAACTTGGAATAAAAGTTCTTCCAAACAAAGTTCCACTTAGGTGTGAGGAGAGCTGAATGTTGAAGTTGTATTGATGAAAGGGAATTGTTAAGATAAACTAAGAAAAGTGTTTCGTGTTTGCAGTGGGGAACCAGAGCGATAGCCAGTAAATAAATTCCAGGAGTCATTTTCAAAGAACTTAACAGAACTATATAAGCTGATTGGATGTAAGCTATTTTGACTGACTTACAAGCGATTTAAATATTTCATTTCACCTGAGAACACAAGCCAAAAGTTACACCTCATACGAAACTGCTAAATCACATATATTGGTGTGTGGGTGCTCTGTGCACACCTGTATAGATTTGCCTTTGCATCTCAAAAGTTTGCCATTACTGTACTTTTTGAACAGTAATCCGCTTTTCTTGCTGCTGTTCAGAACCTGACTCGGGAAACCTGGAATGTGAAGGCTTGTTTAGTGCAATGAAATCCATTCGGTCAGAAATTAATTTATTCTTTTTTTTTTTTTTTTAATTATTCTTTTTTAATAGGATTAAAAGGCTTTGTTCGTTATTGTAGGCTGCCTGTACTGCTAGTACATTTCTCTGCTTCTTGGCATTCCTTGTAAAGGAACAAGAAAAGTACATCACTGAGCGATCAGCTTCATGGGTGCGTGGGGAGGGGAGCTGAGAAATAGAGAATTTAGAAGCGTATAAAGCTTTGTCCTGTCCCTTCTTATTCAGAAGATGTGCAGATATTTATTAATAAAAAATTAAGGAAATTAACAGCAAGGCAAGGAAAAATGGCCACACGTAGGCTCATAAGACGGGACTCTGTCATTGTGAGCACTACGGGACTTTCTGAGCAGGCTGTTAATCAGCTTCCCTCTGTGACTTTTTCCACATTAGCACCCTGTGTTGACATTGGCTCCAGAAGAGAACGGTGTTTGACCACTTCTTCTTTCGAGTGGGCTTTAATCAAGAAGCCAGTAGAAGTGAGTCAGTCCTATGTGTTTAACACCCACTCTTCCATTCCTGTTCTGGGGAAACAAAGTATTTTGCTGCTCTCACCCCTATCCTTCCTGCCTCCCCATCTTATTGCTCTCGCATCATGCCCCTTCTACGCAGGCAACTGTAAGGTCTTTCTGTTACAGGAGGGAAGAGTTAGAAGGTAGCTCTTCCCAGCTTGTTTTACACTTGGTGCTACACAGCTGTTATTTAGATTATTTAGATGATAACATGGAAGGTACATCCCCGAAGTTTTCAGAGTCTTTACAGGTTCGGGGGAGAACACTGTGAGAGAATGTTGGGTTTACAGGACCAGACTGGTATGTTGTTGTGGGGCAGCGGGGGACGGCCAAAGGGGTGACAATGTCTGCATCACAGCATTGTGAGCTGCGTTTTGAATGAAGGAAGATGTGGCAGTTCCAAGAGGTCAGCAAAACCCCCTCACCACTCTTGACACCTGCAGCGAGATGCGTTCATCTCAATTTATGGCTGGTGGAAAAAAAATTGACTGCCTTTGCTCTGGCACCTGAGGAGTGTGAGCAGTCATAGACAGCGGGGCAAAAAAGAGATGGGAGATGCGGGGAAAGGGGAGAGCACAGTCGCAGGGGGCCAGGTGTACAAAAGGTGTGAGCTTTAATGTAAGTTTTCCTCCCCTGTCCAGCCCTGTGAATGTTGTCACTCAAATTAACCAGCTGATGCTGTAACCGCCAAGTTTTCTTCACATCCCACTGAACAGGGCACAGAGAAGCCCATATTTCCCCTGCCAGTTTTCCTGGACCTGATGGAAGGATGCATTTGTGTTGCCCTGGGGCTTCATTCCTGCTGACTACCCTGGTCTCACTATGGTGATAACCAAAGAAAAAGTTATTTTGGACTCACAAGGACATTTACACAACTTGGTAATTATTTTTAAGTGAAGGACTGTGGAAAGAGAACTCCAGACGTGGAGGCCTTGTGAAGCTCATTACCTTATAATTAGCTAAATGTCTCCTCTAAGAGGTTTGTTTTTCCTATAAAGCTTATTCTGAGTGGCTTTTAATGCTTGTTATGAATTATTCTGCCAGCTGAAGCATTAGCAGAGCTGCTGTCCCTGTCAGCTGGTGGCAATTGGTTTTGAAAAGTCACAGAACAGCTTTAATGTTTAGAAGAAACTGGCCAAAAATTTTAAGTAATCAGCAGCAGTTAAGAACAACATGGAAGTTTGTTATCTGAGGGACGCATCCACTGCAATTCGTTTTTCTCCCCTAGAAACCACGCTCTGAATCCTGTTTGCTATCTCTCCAGATAGTAAAAGGAGATTTTAGGCACTTTACCAAGAAGCTGTAGTTAATCTGCCTGAAAAAGGAGAAAAAGGGGAGTAAAAAAAAAAAAAAGGACAAAATAATGGGTTTAAAACACTGTTAGAGGGAGACTAAGAAATGGGCTCACCTCAAAGTATGTCCTGTTCCTCTGCATGCAGCCTTCTTGCCAGATTTTTTCCTGTGGCAGCAAATTCATTTCCAGCTGTGTTGTCTTGGAGTTTGGTGTGGGGTTTCTTGGGCTCAGATCTGTCCCCATGCCAGGGGCCATGCAGAAATGCAAACCTAATCTGGTCTCCGGTGAACGGAGAGGGCATTCTGCTGCTGCTCCTGATGTTCCACAAGAGGTGGCCACCTGATATTCTCCACTCAAAAACTGCTACGAGCAGCTATTGCTGTAAGGCTTTCATTTCTGAATATCATTGCTTCGTTGCACAAGCTTTCGGGCTTCCTTTCCGTTTTGGTGTTTTATATGGGTCAAGACCTAGCTTTGAGGAGAGGCTAGATGGCTAAAGGAGGCAGGGGAGATAAAAAAAGAGTGCATTACAAAAGCAAATGTAAGCAAACTGTCAAACTTCAGTCACTTTAATGACACCTGAATAAAATGCTAAAATGAGCAACACCAGTAGGGAAGAATGTAAATATTGTTACAGAGATCTCTGGCTTCGGCTCTCTCATAACTCAGGATTTCAGTAACAATTAGAATGTTATCATTTTATATGGAAACATTTTCTTTTCCATCTGCCAAAGGACTAAGGAGAAGTTTTACTCTGGGGTGGATAGCAATTTAGCACCTACGCATACCCCTAACTAGAGGATATATCTGTTCTATCCTCTGCTCCTGTGACCAGCAGGTCACGGGAAGTGATTCTCCCCCTCTGCTCTGCACTCGTGAGACCCCACCTGGAGTCCTGTGTCCAGGTCTGGAGTCTTCAACAGAGGAAAGACGTGGACCTGTTGGAATGAGGAGAGGGCCATGAAGATGATCAGAGGGCTGGAGCACCTCTCCTATGAGGACAGGCTGAAGGAGTTGGGATTGTTCAGCCTGGAGAGAGAAGGCTCTGGGGAGACCTTACAGCAGCCTTCCAGTATCTGAATGGAGCTTCAGGGGAGCTGGAGAGGGACTCTTTGTTTTAAATTGGAAAAAGGGAGATTTAGATTAGATACTAGGAAGAAATTCATTCCTGTGAGGGTGGCGAGGCACTGGAACAGGTTGCCCAGAGAAGCTGTGGCTGCCCCATCCCTGGAGGGGTTCAAGGCCAGGCTGGATGGGGCTTGGAGCAACCTGGTCTGGTGGGAGGTGTCCCTGCCCATGGCAGGAGGGTTGGAACTTTATGGTCTTTAAGGTGCCTTCCAACTCTAACCATTCTATGATTTAAGAAGTGATCAGACAGAATTGTATTTTAAAGTAGGAAGAGGCTTAAAGTGGTCCTTAAATCCTTAACTTACTATGTCAGGAAATTAGTATCTGGAATTTGATCTTCTGTCCAAATCTCAGAGGTGGTCTTACACCTCCACCACAGAGCAGGACCTGGATTTCTGAACCGCCTTCAGGTTTGGAATCCCACATCTCCTGTGCCTACTTTTCTGTCTCTCACCCAAGAGCTCATCAGTGTTCTCCTCTAATGAGTATTTGATCCTCTGTCTTTTCTCTAGTCAGATGCGTGGTGGGAAGCGTGAAAGGTTTACAGTAAGTTGTGAGTTGCTTCTCTGATTACTATAAAAGAAGGGGGGGCGGTATTTCTTTAAGGTCATGGTTCAACTACGTTTTTCATTATTTTGTGTTGGTCCTATTTTATCCAGATTAATACCATTCCTGTGGGCAGCTTGTTCCTCCTCATGTTTTTCAAAAGAAGACCGGAGAAGGGTCAGTCAATTTTCAAGCATATGGATGGTTGAGTTTGTGCCTCCGGGCGGGATGCTGGGATTTGTCTCCCAGCAAAGAGAGAAGTGGCGAACTTAGCAGGGCTCTGACATGGGGGGAAGTGGGCAGTCGATGCTCCTGAGGATGCCAGTGCCATCCAAAGGTGGGAAAGAACACTGAGACTCTTAGGCAGGACACCAAAGCACAGGAATTCGGCAGCAATGCACTGAGGAAGGCTTCTTGCACCACAAGCAAGGTCAGAGAGAGGTACAGAGAGAGGCAGGTTCAAGGTATGGTACAGGAAACGGAGGAATGAACACAGGCTCATATACATGGGGAAAAGAGGGAACTCAGGAGTAAGGGAAAGCCAGACTCTTTAAATCTTAATGAAAGCAAGGCACTAGCACTTAAAATCATGTTGAGCACTAAAAGAATTTTTTTTTTAATTAAAAAGAACTGAGGAAATGAAAATTCAGGAAATGAAAACGTAAGCAAGCCTGCAGATACAGATGCCAGCGCTTTGTTTAGAATGATTTATCCACTGGGGACTAGGTTGTTGGAGCCCTGCGTGTTACAGTAAAAATCAAAAGGACCAAAGTTTTCTATTGTCATCTAGGGAGTGAGAGCAACAATGAAGGAAAGCGCAGAGAGAGGAAAACCTTCTGCAAGGCGTGCGGCTTCTACACAATCGTGAGAAGTCTGAGAAATAACGCCGGAGAACACGCCTTACAGGCCAATATTGACTGAGAGCTACAGGAAACTTGGTTAATCTCCAAAAGGGAAACTGCAAAAAAAGGAGGAAGCTGAATTAAACATAGCAAAAGGGGATAGTTTAGAAGAGTTACATGTCTAGAGGCTAGACAGGGACTGCTCGGCCACACGCGAAAATAGAGGTGCAGACACTAGAGGTGCACACACCCCCTCCAGTGCTGGATCCAAGGAAGAAATACAGAAACACAGAACAGAGACCAAAACAGACTCAACTGAGTGTGAAAGGATACGAGTTCAGCTAAAGACCGATGTATGGAAGAGTGGATGTTGTGCTGGACTAGAGAGAATTGGATCTAGAAGAGAAATGTGTTTGAAACACCCACAATGGGCATTGGGCTGAGCCAGAAACACAAACATGGTACGAAGGCACAACGGAATTATTCCGGTTTTAAATGGTGACAGTGCAGGCGATGTTGGGTGCCTCAGGTGAACAGGCTCTTGTCCTTCGACAAATTTTGTCTCTTTGTTGGAAATAAATCCAAACAGAAGGAAAAAAAATGAAATCCAAGAAAAATGAGGGTAGGAAGGGAAAGGTATTATTGTTAACAACTTTTCCTTTACCATCTCTTAAAACTTTTGCTGTGCAAAATGAATCTTTGAGTGAATCATATAAGCAGAAACTAGCATTTAAAAGAGAGATGACTTGGCTGAATGTATCGTTATTTGCTGATACACAGAATAATGAAAACGTTAACGTTTTCCTTGAGTTGTGTTCAATCCTTCAAACACAGCAGAATTTCAACCACGTTTCGGTTAGACCTAGCAAGCTAAGTTTTTTTCTCTTAGACTCCCTTTGCTATTTGCCAAATGTTGTTAGTCAGAGATTATTGATGTCCCAAGCAATGCAAAATCAGTTCTATCTACTGAACTACCAGTAAAGGATGAGAAAAAATTGTACAGATGAATGTTTGGTTGCTTTCAAAGTACTTTGGGTAAATAAGTTCTGATTGGAGGGCACGATGTGCTGATACTTGGGTTTAATTATACCTTGCTCTATCTGGAGGAAGTGGCATTATAAAAGATGTGAGCAGAAAAGATAATTTGGTCCCTGCTTTAGTCTCCAACTTGTTTGGATTTTGAGGGAAGGCTTTCCTTTGTAACCAGTGAGTGATGCTGGGGATGCCTCTGGTGCCCTGCAGCCCGTGTGCTGTAAACGGGTGGCCCATGCTCAAGCTGCTGAGAAATCCGTGGGGTGACTCCCACCTAAACTTTAAGTCAATGATTTCTATGCAAGATATCTGGTGTTGGCTAAGTGCTGGTGTCGGAGCAGGCCACACCATCGAAAGAGGCAGTAATGCAGAGTTTTGGAAAATGAATCAGAAGAGTGATTATTTCCCCCCACTTCACACCCACACCCCCCCCACCCAAGGCTGTAGATGGTACAATGAATCAGAACTCATTTAGTCCAGAAGGGTGAAGTTCCTATTTCTCAACCCCGGGCTGTAACGCAGTTGTTCCAGTCCTTGTTCCTTGCTGGCAATATTACACGATGGCTTTTCTTGCATTGTTGTTTTAAACCAGGATCGGCACACAGATTCAGGATCATAAGCAGTTCTGTTGTCTATGATTGTTGCCTGCTGCCTATGGAATAGAGACAGGACAGTGCTTTGGCATCTGCATCAAAGAGGGTTGTAGAGGAGAAGAAGGTTGAGTTGGCCGAGGTTTCAGTTGAGGCAAAAGGAAGATTTGGAGTTGTTCTCTGAAGAATACAGAGATGAAACATTTCTGCAGAAAGTGGTGGGATGTGTTTTCGTCCACCCACTGTCCTGTACTCAAGGAAGTCACCCTCAAACCCTCAGGGAGATGCCCCTTCTGGGTAGGAACTGGTCACCATTGCTCAACGGTGAAGTACTTGGAGGGTCACGTTATCCACCCAGCTGACGAGCAGGAAGGAGGGGGCATATGAGGGTCATTTCTAAAAGCTTTGAGGCAACTATGGCATGACTAAGTCTTCTTATGTGATTCACCTCCCTGACACCACTTGGATTGCTTGCCTGAAATTACACATTGTATGAACCTATTATTACCATAAATAGGGATTTTCCAAAGTGCATTTTCTTTTCAACATTTCCTTGTGCTCAGACAGGTTTTTTTTTAGGCAAAAATGCCCTAATCCTGGATAAAGAATAAGATGCAGTCCAGAGGTATTGGACTAACTGTGCTTTTTATCCTGTTTCCCTTGCCCTTCATGGCAAGTTGTCCTTCATATGGGCAGCCCTCATCTCAGAAATCCGAAGTCATAAAAACCTGCAATGAAATGGCACAGCAGCAGGAGTATTAATTTTTGTGCATGTGAAGTCATACACATTTTATTTCGATACAGCTTCGATTTCTAGGAAAAAAAAAATCAAAATGAAAATCATTTCACAACAAAATAGTTGGAAAACAATTTGTTTTAAAAAAAATAAATCCCTTGTGGAAATTATGTTATTTCATGTCAGATTTGAAGAATTCATTTCCACGCTATTGCGTGTTGCTACGAGGGATGATTTGCCTTGCGTCACCTGGCAAACAATAGTGGAAAGCAAAATGGAAAGGTCCTAAGAGCTCCCCAGACGTTTCCTTAACTTTAAGGGGCATCAGCTGAACCATTCTCAAATTATTTGCCAAACTTCCAGACCTTCTGTGACGACAGCCCTACATCCCCTGCACTGTCTATCCCAGTGCTCTACGTGACTTTGTTAGTGGAAAGTTTTTCATGGTGTTTAACCTGGCCTCTCTCATCTTTGCGCCAATCTTCAATACGTCTGAAGGTTGTTGCTGTGTTCGCCCTCAATCTGATTGTCTTTAGACTAAACAAGCCCGATTCCCTCATTCTTTGGCTTTGCACTTCCCCTGACCGCAGCCAGTGGATCCCAGAGGTATCCACGCACCGCTGTAGAGCCTTACAGAAGCGGACAGGATGAAGGGGCAATAACTACAGCCTGCTGAGGCATCCCAATGTGATACGTGTGTGTGGTGGTGGAGGTGTTCTGTTAAAGGTGTGTAGTTGGCTTCAGTCCAGTATGTGGCCCCTGGAGCCCCAAAATCCTTCCTGGTGTTCTACTGTAAAATAGGTTATGCTTTATTACTGACTTCTCATGTCATATGGAACAGATAATCCATCGTGCACAGCAGTTTGCACATCGGGTAAGAAAAAATATGGATATTCAGTGCCCTAATTAAAATAACAAATGTGAACCTAAGACTTCTTGGGTTATTCAGGGAATTTTTTTTCTGAAATGTCAACATTTTTCAGGTTTCCAAAATTGAATAGGTCGTCCCTGTGACCGTTTCCAGTGTAGCCTACAGGGTGTTGTGTTATTGCAAGCCAATGGTGTGTGGTACCTTGGCTCTCAGAAGTACTCAGCTGCTTGCTTCTTAGGTGGCTTCCTGCTTAATTGAGACTGATTTTGTTTGACTTACAAAGTGGGTTGAATAGAGAACATTTAGGTTTGTGATCCACAGTGATTCATCTGTTCCTTACAGAGCTTCACGATCTGCAGGCCAGGGCACTTGTAAGTTTAAACTGCATTACTGTGTCATTACTGATGGGAAATGAACATTGGATCTAGATTCAGAGGTCATGAAACTATTTGAATTAATTACGTGGCTAATATACATGGGCTATCGTCATTGGCTTCTAACTGCATTACATTCGTCTGCTCACACTGCTGCACAGGTTGAATTTCTCAGTTTATGATGATGTCCAATCTGCTGCTTTCAACAGATGGCATCTGAAGTTTTAGCAATGAAATATTTAATGTAACCAGTTTACTTCAGTCTTTGGAGAAATCTGGTAAATGAAGAAGTTGGGAGAAATTCCCAAGGTACCAAAGTTCGAGCGAGTGGAGTGATTTACCCAATGCTGTGAATAATTGCATGTCCGTGATAGGGAAAACTGGACATCGGTGACTAATTAGTCTTTTGTTTATGTGGGTTCTGAAAAAAATGTTGCTGGCTCCCTTCTTTGACAATAGGTTTATAAATGGAGTCATAAGATAATGAGAAAAGTAAAGCAATTTGTAATTGACCCAACACTTTTATGGTTTCCTCCCACTGAAAGAGAGACACAGAATAAACATTACTGTACACAGAGGTTCATGTGGAAGGGTCCGCTCTCAAGTTAACAAACACCAAATGGGTTGTGTACAGGCCTAAATTAATTTCAGAAAAGAAAAGAATCTGTTGTTGAACAGTCCAGTGAGTAATGAAAGTTGGCTCATTTAAACAAAGGAAAAGTGAAGTTCTCTGAAGTCCAGGGATCCTTGGCTTTATTTTTGATCAAGGAACAAGAGAATGGCTTAGAGCTTACATAGATGGTGAGAATCTTCTGATTCTTTTCCAAGACTTGAGCTTAGATGGGCATCATCTAAAAGACGTGGGCATTATATACAAGAGAAATACTGCCTGGCAATGGCTGCAGACTCCTGATACTGAAGGTGCTACATAAACTGTGCTCTGAAAAATCACCCAGCTGCGTTATTTCCACATTAAAGCTGTCTGAAAGGAATGCCTGTGTGTTCCCACTCGTAACTGCCTTCAGCTTTATCGTTATCTGCACCCCAGATGGTTTCTGTACAGCAACTTTTGTCCTTTTTCTCCTCCTCCCAACCAGATGAGGTCAGTAAGTGATGGGGGAGCAATTTGTCCCTTCTCTTCCATACCCTGCATCACCTTTCTTTCGGTTTCCTCTTTTCCAGAGAGCTTGTAAGGTGTCGTGTATTGTGTTATTCATGACAGGGTGGGCTCTTCCACACCCATTTGTTTCACGCTGCCCTTGCAGTCCTTTGATACCAGGTTTGTTGAAAAAGCATCATTTCAATCCCCGGCCATTGCAGAGCTGTGTTTATTATACCTGCTGCTGGGGGGGGAAAAGGTGAACTACCTTTACATTTCCCATTTGGCTACTAATTTTGGCCACCAACCAGGCACATGGGGCCAGAGGGCACAAAGGTGTCCCAGAGCCCAGGATGAAAGAAGAGAAGGATTTGGTGGCTGACCAAAAGAGCAGTGTAAGACAGGTATTGTGCAAGCAAGAATCTGGACCTTTTATGGCTTTTTTTTTCTTTAATCCCCATTTTTGATATTGAGAAGGGTTTGTTGCCACAAGGCAGAGAAGTTCACAGCAGACTTCTCCTCCTGCCCCCTGAGACAGCCCACCCCAGCATTTCCTCCAGGGGCAGGAATTGTTGCTGTAACCCTGAGTATGTATTATATATATACATATATATATATAACTTTTGCCGTTTCCTTCACATTCTGCATTCTGGCAAGAGACTTTTAAGCTAAAATCAGAAATCAGAAATTATTTTTACAGTCATCTTCTCTGTCATGTAAGTGTAACTTAATAAAACCATTTCAAGTTCCTGGATAAAAAGAAACATTTTCAAGAAACAGTGCAACTGTAGAGTACATCTGCTTTTTCTCCTGCTGGATCCACACTGGGTTACTCACCGGGTAACACCAAGGGCTGTTGAATTGTGCTACACCTCTAAAGAGAGCTCTGACTTTCCAAAAGTGTCGACAGCTTTTTGACTTATTATTTGGCCTCATCAACAGGAGCTGGACACTGACTGGACACTTTCAGTTAGTGGATTATAGAGCCCAGATTTTTGGGCATAACTGGGTGTGTCCATCATTCTGTGCTGGCAAATTTTTACATGTAAAAGTCACCAAATAATTATATAGAAATGAAAAGCTATGAAATACATACTCAGATACAAGTGTGCTTGGTCTGGAGCTCTGGACTGGAGAAGATGGGGTGGGCTAAGTAGCTTAGCAAATGTGCCCGAGCAAAGATTCTGTGCCCTGTTCTTGTGGGAGTGCAGCCAGGTCTCCTGTAGAGAGAAAAGCCGTGTGATGGTTATGAAATCATTGAGAAACGCACAGTGCATTGGGTGGTGTTACAGCAGAGCTGATGGCCCCTGAGTAACAGTCCTCTGGGATTTGACTACATAACTTTAGCCATTTCCATGGGAAGATTATGGCAGGCTCTTGGAGTGAACTTCATAAGGAACCACCCATGATGGGGTCCCTCAAGCAGCATTTCTCCTGCTGTGCTTAATTTATCTGTGATTATTATTGTGCCACCCAAAGTGGAGGAGGTGTGTCTCTGAACCCTCAAACAAGCTGCCTGAAGGTGCGAGGAGGAGAGCAGAGCTTGTGCTGTGCAATACAAGGTGTGTTGGATGATGAAGTTAGAAGTTTTGAGAGGGATGAGCTTACATTGGCCTGTCGTTTCATAACTGAATGTATATGACATCCCCAAGAATAATTCCACCAAAACCAGGGCTGATGTTCTGTCTGTTGGTAAGAAAAAGAGGAAAAGCAAAGGAATGAAAAACATGTTCTAATTCCTAAATATTTAGATGAGTCCTTCGGATTGCTGATGTCTGTGGGACTGTGCTGCAGTGGTTGAACCTAAAACACTGGAAGCCTTTTCAGTTGTGCTCACTCATTTCAGCCAGGCAATTCTTTTTTGGCCCCAAAGAAGTGATTTTCTTTTCGCTTTTTACAGGAGTAAAGCCCACCATTATTAAAAAAAAAAAAAAAAAATTAAAAATATTATTTGACAGTAACATCCCTAAATGCTGCAGCTGACAGTAACTTCACTGTAGCAGGGTTATGTTTTCATAAGGGTTGCCTTGGAAAAAAGTGTATGTTTGTAGGCAGGACAGAAGATGATGACAAAAATACAAATTGGGATAGTAAATAGGAAAAGCAAACAAGGCCTTATCTTTGTGGATAGTGCTGTCTCCTTTTGAGTCCATATTAACTGAAGCTGTAGGGAGAGAACACCAAAGTATAAGCTACAACCGTGCGTTTTCTGGGAAAAGACTGAAAAAAGAAAAGCATCTTGCTGTTGTGCATCATCAGGTAAAAACATACAGCCCCTTCAGAGCGGGCACACTTTGCCCTGCTCTTTTCCAGTCTGGAGAGTTTGTGCCAGTGGGAATCTATCACATGAGGTGACAAAATGCTGAAATACTTCATTTAGCCTAGGGTTTAATCACTGGGAGCTGGCTCAAAGCTGAATGCTTGTCCCCGTCAAACTGAGTGCTGTCCCGTTGTCAGAAGTAAGTCTCTTACATGGGAATAATATGGTATAGGAATGGTTTGTATAGGTTTATTTGGATTATAGAGGATTCTTCAGGTGAAAGCAATCATATTCAGATTCGATGAAGATGAAAAGGAAAGATACAAATGTATAGACAGTAACATTCTGGTTTTGAGAGTCAATGACAAAGAAGGAATCTGTGAAAACGTGTCCTGTAGGACTGAGACCATGGGTGTACACGGTAAGATCTTTGCAGTGTCCTTCTGACAGAGAAAGACAGGCTGCTCTCAGGATTGTGTTTATAAGTAAATGTAAGAAAAGCTGCTATAAACTGCATATTTATTGGGTTTTTACATTTGCATGGCCTGAACTGCATATTCCGTGGTAACTTGTATCTAAAGGGAAATTTAAGGAATGGAATTTAAAAAGCAACTGTTTTGTGCATCCTGCATCCTCTAAAGAATTCTGAGTGGAACTACGGTTCTGCCGGAGATGTTTTTTCCCTTGTGAACAAATCAGATTATGGCTTTTGTGCCTCATCTGCAAAAGAGAGATGACATTTCTTCACCTTTTAAATACTTGCAAAGTTAAAGCAACAAACATTTGTAATTTGCTTTCTCGGACATAAAATTTTCTGGTACTTTTCTGGTAAGTACTAGGACTTACATGAATCATGACTTCCCAGAGTGGCTTTATCTTCTATCAAAGCCTGTAAGAGAATTTAAGGCTACAGAAAGGCAACTAAAAACCATGCTGTATATTTGAGAATCGTATCCCTTCTGAAGACTTTCATGTGTTTTACCTTCAGGTTATTGACATCCCGCAGCGAGTCATCACTTCAGCCTAAATGTTTGTGGAAGAAATAAGCAATACATGACACTGGATACAATTAAAGTTTACATCTCTTCATTCCGGACCTCGATGAATGATATACGGGGAGAGGCAGAAGATGGTGAATTTCACAGAGAATGAGACCGAGAAGTGCATTATTAATCACGACATCCACCAGACGTTATCCCCCGTGGTGTACGTATTTGTGTTTACATTGGGCTTGCCCGCCAACTGCCTGTCACTCTACTATGGGTATTTACAGATCAAGGCTAAAAATGAATTGGGTGTCTACCTTTGCAATTTGACTGTAGCAGACCTGCTCTACATATTTTCTTTGCCTTTTTGGCTTCAGTATGTCTTACAGCACGACAATTGGACCTACGATGAGACGCTGTGCAAAATTTGTGGCATCCTCTTGTATGAGAACATCTACATCAGCGTGGGCTTCCTCTGCTGCATCTCCATCGACCGCTATCTCGCAGTAGTGCACCCTTTTCGGTTTCAACAGTTTCGGACAATGAAGGCCGCCGTGATTGTGAGCATCGTTATCTGGACCAAAGAAATAATGACGTGCTGCTTCGTCTTTACGCACGGGGAGATCAGTAAGGATGCTGAGAGCCACATAGTGTGCTTCGAGCATTACCCCATCAAGGAATGGGAGCACAACATCAACTACTACCGCTTCTCTGCTGGCTTCCTTTTCCCCTTCTTCCTGCTGGCCTTCTCTTACTGTGGGATTTTACGAGTTGTGCACAAGAGTCACGGCACTCAAAAGAAGAAGAAAATCCAAATCAAACGACTGGTTTCAAGCACTGTTTTCATTTTTTTAGTTTGCTTTGGACCCTACCACATTCTGCTTGTGGTTCGCAGCTTGCTGGAGAACAACTGCTCGTTTGCTGGGAAAATATTTAATATTTACCATTTTTCTCTCCTATTGACTACTTTTAACTGTGTTGCTGATCCAGTATTGTACTGTTTTTCCAGTGAAAGCACTTACCAGAACTTTGCCAAGATGCGAGACTCTTGTTTAACGTGGTTGGGGTACCTGAGGACCGAGACGAAGGAATTGTATCCACTGAGTGCTCCAGAAACTCCCAGCAGAACACAGCAGGAGCAACAACCAGGGTTATTACAAACGTCACATGATAGTGTTGGAATGAAGGACTCCACAACTAACATGGGCAACCCATAGCATTCATCAAAAAAGGACATTGATCTAAAATTTGCAGCTATGGCCGTGTTTGTGTATCCATCTCATTTATCTGTGCATTAACACTGCGTTATGTCCCAAAAGCTAGTTAGCAATGCAGTAGGCTGAGGTCGTTTTTGCAGGTGCTTGGACCTTAGCAGTAATGAGGAAAGCACATGCTAAGTCACTTCAGTTGCCATCACGGGTCTGCAGCCATTGACTTGATGATGGTGTTGGCTAGTACTCATATGCGTGTCTCTGCTGAATTTGTTTTCACTGCTCTCTGTTTGCTGTCATCATCTGTTGAAGAGGTTGGAGACAGAACAAATTAAATGTCTCCACATGTATTTTCAAACAGAAAAATAATTACTTTTCTGTAATATCCCTGTAACTCTCTGAAATAACTTCTTCAGTCAGTTGCAAGGCTTGGAGAGACTGTGCCAGAACCCACCTTCTCGAGTAATCCAATAACATGAGATGTTCTGGGAGAACATGCACAAGGAACTCAGCGTCTGCCGAGTCCTTCAGTCTGTTGATTGACTGTTGAATATCAGACCATTGAATGTCATCATAAGGTTCCCGTTGACTTCCAAAGGTATGAGAACTCTTGGCTCCCATGGGGACAGAGAATTCGGTCTGTTGCCTTGGAAAAGACCAGGAGGTTGGCAGAATGTGAGGTGCTTTGAACCCATGTGCTTCCCTGAGTCACTGTGTTCAGTTACAGCTGAATTTTACTAAACTATGGGTTGTGTCCTTCAAAATTCACATGTCTTGGGCAGCATAGACCATTCAGGCAATTAAATAACAGTGCATTTGTCAGGGAAACTGCTAAATTATTCTGTTCAAACTCTTTGTTTTCTCCCACAGATATTATAGATCAGGGTTTGGTCATTGCTCAGTAAATGCAGTACGACAGGTATGTATGAATGATCTATGTTTCCTGGTTTAGACAGAAACAAAATGCAGGAATAAGTGGAGATAGTGGCTTTTAAAGCTGTGGTCTATACTATTGTTTCTACCACTATCTCCACTCTAGGTTTGTTCTATTTTTTTTTTTCTTTCTTTTCCTAATGAATCCTGGATGGTTCTTCTTCATGATCCCCTCATCATTCCTTTTCGTACCTGTAACTCTTACTAGTGCCTTGTCCTTTCATGTCTCTTGTTTCCAATCTTTCTACAAACACCTCTCTCTCTGCAACCTGGAGCTGGAAACTTGCAGTAGTATAACAAGGTTTGTTTCTTTCTTTTTTTCTTCTTTTTTTTTTTTTTAATAGTAAAAAGAACCCTCTGGACAGATGGTCTAGTCTGGGTATCTAAAGGATGTCATTGTCACCAGTTTCTAAAAGGCAATATATTCTAACAGTCTTCTGGAAACCACCTTGAGTATGCAATATTAGGAATAACGAGGGGATGTGTTAAATAAAGAATAATTTTATTATTTTCTTCCTGTATTTGTTCGTTCTATGTTTGAAGTAACTGTCTTATGGCTTTGGCCCACAGTTTCTGTTTGTGTGAGCACAGATCCTCTCCTCTTTCCTCTTGCAGAAAGGATTCATGGCCCCACTCCCAGGAGGGGATTAGGTTTGCTTAGCTTAACATTTGGTTTGTTTAATTGTTTTACATTTCTTTATACTTGGACCACTCACCAAGAGGGATTTATTACCTTATACATGCATTTTTTCTTCTGACTCGTAGTGCTATTTAGGATTATTGCCTCCTAATCATTCCTCTGATCTCCTCTATCAAGGGGGTTAGAGGAGTCACGACAGCCGTAGTGCCGTTGTATGTTGTTGAGCACCAAGTGAACTGCTTGGACTCCCGTGACCTGGGGGGAGTGAGACACACACGTGGTTTCTTCTAGGATGAATTATTTCTTCTCCTGTTTATGCTTTCCCTCTTTACAGTAACCCATGTTGTTTAAATTAGATGGCTGGAACGCAGAGCGTGCCGCGTTACACAGAGCTGTCATCTGAGGGATTAAGGCTTCTCTGAGCTGGTAGTTTGATGTGGTCAGTTCTGGTCAGCTGCTGCAGTTCAAAATCAGATGCAAACTCGTGTAATGGAGCCCAGATTTGGCAACAGTTCTCAACAGCTAACCTGCTAACCCACAACAGAAAGGGAAGGGTTTTTTTCTTCCTTTTTTTTTCCCCTGAAGTCAGTGTTTTATCCATTCTTTCTATATGGCAACTGTTAGGCTTAAACTGCAGAACTGTAACCAGTACGGGAGGAAGGTAAGTCTCACTCAAAACTTGTATTTGGGGGGAAAAAGAACAAAAGCTTACAAAGCTTGTAACAAAAGTTAGTGTTTGGAAGGAATGACATACATTGCGGCTGTTAGCATCGTATGGCAGTAAGCTGCTGAGCACGTAGCACACAGAGAAGGAAATGAGCTGCCTCTTTTCCCAAACAGACATTTTTAAATGATGCTAATTTCATTTTGTGGGTTCTGCGCAGCAGTGAACACGTGCCACCCTCTCGGGGTTGCTGGCTTTGGCAAAAACTCTGCCACTCATATGAAATATTTCATATTTATAGTTCGGAGCATTTGGAGACTTTAAAAGGAGCTGTTTTCTAATTGCAAAATTCAAAGGTAGTTTCACTGCAACATCCTTCAAGAAGACTTTAAATAAAATTAATCTAAAAAAAAAAAGAGTGATCCATAAAATAAATGCTGGTAGATATCAGCTATCAAAGCTCCCAACAAATACAGTGGGAAGATTTCTTTCTCTCACAGGTGTTCAACTGTTTTAAGTTTTTGAAGGCTGCGTGTCCTCAAGGACTTTGGAAGATTAATGTTCAAAGTATGCTGGTGTTCGTGGTGCAAACTGTATTGTTCTCATTCTCAAAAAGCTGCGCTTGTCTTACACGAGACAAGAAAAATATAACTGACCTGCCAGTAAGAAAAGTAGATACATCATTTTACTTTATACTGAATGCAAATGTTCTTTCATTTCTAACTGTGCTTTAATTTCTAAGTGTTACTTTTTAATCACTATTTAATTAATTTATTCTTAACAACAGGATCACCCAAAGTGTCTACAGCCTTTCTGTATTACCCAGAAGGGGGCAAAACTTATAAATGGCAACCTACTAATAGGAAAGAGGCAAAGGGCACAGCCTGCCCTTGACAAAGAAGCTCTGCAAAGGCTTCCCCTCTTTTCATCAGCTCAGTTAAAGCTCTCCCCTTGTCTCCTCACACTTCCACAAACTGTCCACCACAACCTGCAGGAGGTGTGCAGGGGGGGCTGTATTTAACAACTTTCACTACTGTAACGCTTCCTGGAGGGTTTTTATTTTTGGGTGTGTTTTGAACCTCCCGTCTCCACTGCAGCTGGTTTCCCCCCCACAAAGTATTTTTAAATCCAAGCCGCTGCAAGAACTACTTCCTCTTGCAGTTAGGAGGTTTTTAAAACAGGAACAGCAGTGCAACAGCATTTCATTTTAATGATAAGCTTTCTTTGTAAAAGACAGATCACCTCATAGCATATAATGTCATTTAATATCCAGCATTCATTATAAAATTGAGGAAAAGGCAGGCAGACCAGATCATCGTGGTGATATCCCCCTTCTAGCTCCACAGAGATGTTGTAGAGGTAACAACAAAAGGTTGGGTGCAGCCAAGAAAAGTCACCTTTTTCTGATTGTCTGTACCTTGTGAGATCCTGGGGAGTATGGAAATGACACGGGAGCAATTTTCGATAGAGGAATCATGAGGACAGTCACTGCTGCACTTCTTGCAGCAGCTTTTCAATCATAAGCGAATGGGTGTCGTAGAAGGACAGCCCGTCCACCTCCATTTCCAGGCTGGCAGTTTTCCCACTGCGGACCCCGTGCCGCACGAGCGCTTTCAGAAGCTTTTCTTCCTTAAAAGCCAAATAAACAGAATTAATTATAACCCTGAGTTGACCCCTTCCCTGGAGATATTCAAGGTGAAGCTGGATGAGGCCCTGGGCAACCTGGTCTAGTTGGGGGTGTCCCTACACCTGCAGGGAGGTGGGACTAGATGACATTTGAAGGTCTCTTCTGGCCTGGATAATTCTATGAATCTATGATTCACTCAAGATATTTCTTTCAAACATAGGGGAGGCTCTGACCACATCCTCTGTATTAATTTTAGATAGCAACTTGCTAACNTCGGACTAGATGACATTTGAAGGTCCCTTCTGGCCTGGAGGATTCTATGATTCACTCAAGATATTTCTGTATTAATTTTAGATAGCAACTTGCTAACACTATTTTTAAATTCCCCAAAGAACCTATGTAGGATCTGGAACTTAGGGACTGAAAAAAGCCTGAGCTTCTAGACTACTGTTTAATTACTGAGTGATATTATTGTTCCCCACACTCTCTCAAACAAGACATTTGTAGCAATTCACGGAATCGGGGAACTGTCCAGGAGTTGGAAGGGACCTCTAGAGATCGCTGCTAAAGCATGATTATCCAGAGAATCATCATTCAGGATGGCTTCCAGGTGGGTCTTGAAGGTCTCCAGAGAAG
>VZRU01013404.1:348-13701 GCA_013398155.1 Pedionomus torquatus
AGTTTTTTTTAAAAAAAAAAAAAAACAGCTCCTATACTTCTTAAACTGTCTGTATATTAGTTACCATTTGAACCTGAAGCATCTTAAAAAATAATTTATAGGTATTGTCTCCAAAGGACTTCTGCTATACATTCTATAAAAGGGTACAAGATAGTAATTGGTTGATCATATGGGAAATCTAGGACTGAAGTCCACACTGTGACTGAAGATTGGGAAAAAAGCAACAAAGATGTTTCAGAAACTAACAAAAATAAAGGTAATGTAAAATAATGTTATTAAAATGAAATATATTATAAATATTTGTTAAAATATAAATTCATATAATTTTTTCAGGGTCACCCTATAAGTTGCAACTGGAAAGAGAGATAATACCTACAACTGCTTAGGAATAACAAAAATGTCATAGATAATATGATGTAAAACAATACAAAACTGGTCCTAGAGTATAAGGTTTTTATTTCACTTTGCAAGAAATTTATTTATCATAATAGACACAAATAAAAATTTTTCACCTCCATCACCATTAGTGCTCCACTACTGTGCTCATCATAGGTTTTGGCACATGGCCTGTTACTCTGAGCACTTCTGTGGGTAACAGATTTATTGTGGGTACAGGTAATCTCCTGTATTTTAAAGAGAGATTTCAAAAATAAAATTTCCTTTTTATCTTCTTCATTACCTCATGCTTGGGATGTTTTCTCATCTCAGGGCTTGGGTAAGTTAGGCACTTCACAAAGTTGAAGCAGGAAAAGACTACGGGCTGATAAACGAGAAACATGGAGGAAAGTGTATGTTATGTAATCTTGTGTCTCAGTTTTCTGATCCAGAAGTATCAGGAAGTCCTTTTACCTGTTTGGGACTTCCAGCCTACAGTTGTGTGCTAAAGCTTAACTTTGAACCATTCATTTGAAGAACAGAGCAAATCTGCTTTCTTTTAAAATCATAATAAAAGAGACCACCTGCCATTCAACACTGCAACCAAGTGGATAGAGAAATTATCTGGAGAGGAGAAGACCTGTGTCAACCAGAGGAAGGCTAAACCCACAGCTCTGATCTGTTAGATGAGTGCCTTACAACTGAGTGACTGGCTGCCCCCCCTGGGCAGAGCACTTATCCTCTTAAAATTGTGCTATCCTGAAAAAAAGGATAATTCAAAATTCACAGAAATAGAGACAGTGAGAGCAAAAGAAACCTTACTGTCTGTGCAGCCTGGTAATTAATGCATTCATCTGGAAGACAAATGTGGAGTTTCTATAGGATTTTTTTTTATTATTTTTACATTCTAAACATTCTGTATATAATATTTGATCTCCAAACTATACATTTTAGACAGAGGAGAGGTTGAGTTAAATTGTCATTCAGAAAGAAAACAATGTCTTAAAATATTTGAGGTGGTACAATTAAAATGAAAAAAAAATATAGTCTACACAGTTATGGTAAGATTACACAGTTAAGATTCAGACCTTAACTTTTCATTCCTTTAAAGACAGAATCAGCTGAATGTGTTATTTATGTATCAGCTCTCAGTAGAGATTAAATCAAATGTCTAGAGAAGGGAGGTATAAATCTTATCAGCTCGATTGAGACTTGCTGCTTGTACATCTGTAGGCTACATTTTCTGTTGTATCAGAATGGGATGTATCAGATGGGTTATATGGGTTGTATCAGACAACCCATACAAATTCCACTGTTCATTGGTTTACATCAGTAAGCTGCCGAGCGGTCAGTGGTTTTTCTTGCTAAAAGCAGATGGGATTCAGTAGCAGGAAGGAAATTTATAGTGAAAACATGGGAGAATAGGGGAAACACATCTATTACTTCTGAAGTCTAAAACTTACCATATTTTAATTTTAGGCATCTAGATTTCAAGCAAGGCAATCTGACCTGTGGTAGAAGACTATGAGCTTGAGAGGGTTTTTTGTTGTATCTTGTAGAAGAGGATAAGTCCTAGTCCTACTTCTACTGATATTCATGTCACAACTTGTCTGGTGCAGAAGGCGCGAGACTTGACTGCAAAAGCAGAGAGTGATGAGTACCGTCAACTATCATTGCGTTTTAATTGCTGAAAAACTTAAAATACAGCTCAGGGAACCTTCATTTTATTTTGCAGGGGTGCATAGTGTGAGCTTCAGAATAGTAATTCTCTCTGTCTCATGTGTCATAGATTAATTGCATGTGTTTTCTTCACATTAAAAAAAAAAAAATAAAAAAAAAATCCCAAAGTCTGGTTACTTTTGCATCGAAGGGAGGAGATTTTCTTCTGTAAAGATATAGCACCAGCCACTGTTCTTATCAGAGGATAAGAAGGCTTGTTAGTAAAACTCTGTGAGATTTCCAAAATGTAAATATATGATTAAACATCTAATGCTTCAGTTCATTAAAAAAGTGAAAGTCACACCTTTTAACTGAGCTGTTGCCTCTGCTTTTCTTAACTGATAGGCATTGTTTTGCTGCAAACGCATCAAGATCAATAAAATGCAATTAACATGTAGGAAAACATGATGTAGATTTATGCTTAGGTTAAACAGATCACTATTCGGGTCTATTTATATTTTTAATTGGGTGCATGACTTTGTCAGGTAAGGATACCCCTCATCCTTGCTATTATTTAATTTAGCCTTAAGCATTTTGTCTGAATGAAAAATGTTCATTTGCAAATGCATTTCAGAGGGCTTGTGGGATTTGCATGTAAAATAAGAAAGCCTTTTTCCTCTTGCTAACAAGCATGACTAGACATTGTAGAATGAGATTAATTAACATGTGTCCTTGAATTACCTGGTAAACCTTAGCAGAAACAAATCTAATCTATCGTTAAAACTGAGAACACAAGCATCATAAAAATTGTACAACCTCTCCCTGCAAACTACATGTTTAAAAACTAACCCCCACCTTTTGAAAAACTTCTCCTTTGCTCTTAATAGTGGTACTTTATCAAATATCTGTTAATATTAAGATATAACTTTGCTACCATTTAAAATTAAACTTTTTTTAAATACCTATTTCTGATAGGTAAAAGTAGATTATATATTGAAATTAAGAGACATATAAGTCACTTTAAATGATATTCATAAGATTCAGTCATGTAGTAGTGCTTATATTCTCCCATTGTTTGCAAATGACTTTGCCCTGATCATACCTATATTTTTCTTTAATGTTAGGCAGAATGTAAAATATATGTATCCTTTCAACACCGCAAAACAAAAGCAGAAAATGCTAAGAGAATGATGCTTGTTGTATCTTAAAGCAAACTCTGCTTTATTTTCCTAGAAATTACTTTTTCATAGCTTTTGTACCAGTCACTTCTAAAAATGATATTTTTGAAAGATTATTGATGAGTAATGGGTAAAGAATATCTAACTCAGTCCTTTGCTGATTTTCTCTTACTTTCATAGCTTTTAAATGTTGCATGTCTTCATCCATCTGTGTTATTAGTTTCCTATAATTCAGGTTTAACATCTCTAGGAAACCTTTCCATAGAATTTACCCCCTATTGCAAAATTTATGCTAGGTGTTGCTTTGACTCACTTGCATATCCACCTTAGAGTTAGGTACCAAGAGGTATGGTTCACTGAGTTTAAAACATTAAAAACTTCTCTTTAAATTTGTGTTAATAACTTTGTGGGGGAAAAAAATTGCTTCTGTAACTCAATTCACTTCTAATACAAGATTAGTTCCTGAGAATTTTGCTCAAATGATTCATGAGAACTCTGGTAGTAAGATTCCCAGATACCTTCTCCATTGTAGGAATAACAGAAACGTATTTCTTTATTTCTATTCTCTCACTTTTCTCATATTGTTCTTTTCTCACATACATCTACTTAATCTTTTTTATTGCTGATACCACAACAGAAAAAAGGAGGAAGAAAAAAAAGAAAAAAAAAAAGAAAAAAAAAAAAGAAAAATCTTGAGTACCTTGAAGTTTCTAAGAAAAGGAAAAAAGGAGAGTGAACTAAAGTTACATTGTTAGTGATCCAGAGGTTACAGCTCATTCAGAAAATGTGTGAGGCAAAACCAAAATCAACATTTCAAAGGAATAAGGGGTAAGGTTAGATATTTAATGAGTGAGGTAAGTGGAAGCAGTACAGGTGGTAAGAAGCACTAAAGGAACTAAAGTGCTTTCCATGGGAACTAGAGCGATGCAGTCATGAAACTGGTTAATGTGAAGCTACAATTAGAAAAGATGCTCTGCTCTGCAGTTTTCACTTTTTAAACCCAGAAAAGCCTAAGAAGGGATGTTATTGCTGGGAGGATAAAGAGCTATTAAAGCTAAAAGGTAATACTGACACAATTACAGACAGTTATAAACTTCAGCTGAATATAGTCAGTGTAGTGGAACAATTTTTTAGTGCCAGAACTGGAAACACCAACCCTAGCTAGTTTTTACAAGGAACTCTGACAAGTGTAGTCCTGGAATTATACATTACAACTGCCTGCCATGAAAGAGCATTGGACCTGAAGATGTAAGAAGCAACTTTTGCATCCCCAAGTCTTAATTCCAAGAGAAATGCAGATATTTGCTGTCACCAGGTGAGAAATGCAGAACTCTAACTAGGCAAATTCTATCTTCTGTTTTAGTCTATTAATTTCCAGCTCAGTTCTGGAAGATAGTAAAGCCATGCCATTGTTCTTATTTTTTCAGGTCAATTCTTAAAATTCAAGTCCTCTGGAATCCTGTAGTCCTTTCTGAGCACTAGGACATAATCTTCAGTGCCCATGTGGTAACAGAGACTATCCGCATATGGGTCTGAATGTACAAAAATGACTTCATCAGTTGACCTGCAAGGAGATGCAGAGGGAGCTGGATGGGTAACCTCATTGCAGCCTTCCATGACCTGATGGCAAATTATGGAGGCAGACTCATTTTAGGGGTGCAGAGCAAAAGGGAGAGCAACAGTCAGAGGTCACAGGCTGCAGCAATTCAGAATTCAGCTGCAAGGGAGGAGAGACTTTCACAGTAGGTTTGGCTAATCACTGAAACAAGTTTCCCAGAAAGGTTCTGGGATCTCCATCCTTTGAGATTTTCAAAACTAAGCTAAACAAGGCCATGAGCACCTATCTCTAATTTTGGAATTATTTCCTCTTTGAGTAGCAGTTGGAGCAGAAATTCCTTTTAGACTACAGTTTTCTACATTTCACCAAGAATTGTTCCCATACTAATTTCTACTGTGATTTTTACAAGTGCAGGTGTGCCTCGGTTTTCAGATGCCCAACAGCTAAGGGTATTTTCAAATTTACCTTTTAAATGCCATTTTAGCAAAGCTTGCCTCCTGCCTATTATATCTGGTAATTTTCCGCCTGCTGAGTTAACATCTTCTTACATATAATTCAGCTGAGAGGCATGCATTAGAACAACTTTATGGCTGAGTTTGCTAAGTTTACAAAAATAAGCTTCTGGGTGATATTAAGATTTGTTTGGCTACTTAGATGGTGTTCAAAGCACTTTTAAATGTTACAAAAATGCTCACTAGCTGATGTAAGGCAGCTGATTAAATACTTTAAAAGTAATAACCTATTACAGGTCTTAGTTTCCTAACTCATCTCCGTGTTATATATCACATGTGAAAAAATCAAGAATCCTATTTTTTAATTAAAATTAACCCAGCTGATTATTTTTCCATAAAGGGAGGTTATGCCACTAACAGCTATTTTTCTAGGAGTACCTTGTTAAAAATCTTCCATGAAACTTAAGAAAGAATCAGCATTGTTCCTCCATTCGTCTCACATTCTGACAAACCCATATTTATGAATGTCCTCGTTTGAGCCTTAAACTGGGTTAATGAATTACTCTTGTGTCTCATAATGATACTTCTGAAACCATTGTTTTGGTATTGAATTGCACAAATTAATGATATCAATAATAGATATTAATAATAAAGTGTAAAAAAGTGTGTCCAAATTCTCCAAAATGTCGTCACTACCTGTCATTACTGAGTTATATGTACTGAAAGTACTTTTCATATATTCCATTAACTTTTTTTTCCTCAAGAGAAACCTAGAGCCTAATGACATTGATCACACACTAGTGGTTGTGGAAGTCAAAATCAGATTTTGAACATGGTGAGTACCATATTCTAGTAATTTCATATTATTTCATTTGCATGACTTGAACATTCCCAAGTTAAAGTTGGCATTGCCTCAAAATGATTTATTGGTTGCTTTTCTGTTTCTAATCACTCAAAACAGTGCAGACCTAGCAAATGGGCACATCATGAGATTTCTTTTCTCTGTCACTTAACTCATGAAGTCAAATCATAGAACAGAATTGCTGAGGTTCGTAGTGAGCTTTGAGATCATCTAGTCCAACCACCAACCTAACATTTATAAAAAAAAAAATCACTAAAGCATATATTTAAGCAGCGTATCTACCCATCTTTTAATTAACTCCAGGGATGGTGACTAAACCACTTCCCTGGGCAACCTGTTCCAATGTTTAATAAACCTGTCAGTGTGAAAAATTTTCCTAATATCCAATCTAAACCTCATTTAGGCTTTTTCCTCTTGTTTTATCACCTGTAACTCTTCCACAAGCCTATAGTACTGCATGGGGTTGTTGTGACTGAAGCAGAGGACCTAGCACTTGGCCTTGTTGAACCTCATCCCATTGATCTTGGCCCAGTGTTCCACCCTGGGCTAAGATCCCTCTGCAATGCTTTTCAACCCTCAATCAGGTCAACACTCCAGCCCTCAATCAGGTCAACACTTGCAGCTTGATGTCATCTGCAAATTTACTGAGAGTGCACTTGATCCTCTTGTCCAGATCATTGATAAAAACATTAAAGAGAAATGGCCCCAATACCAAGAACTGGAGAGCACTCATGACCGGCCACCAACTGGATTTTAGTTCATTCACTACAACTCTCTGAGCCCAATCATCCAGCCAGCTTTTCACCCAGCAGAGTTCTCCCATCCAAACTGTGGGCAACTAGTTCCTCCCGAAGACTGATTTGGGAAATTTTATCAAAGACCTTACTAAAGTACAGCTAGACAACCTCTACAGTCTTTCTGTCATCCACCAAGCAGGTAATTTTGTAATACAATGAGATCAGGTTTGTCAAGCCTGCTCCTGAGAAGACCAAATTCTGCCCTCCAGAATTCCATGGTGGCAGTTCTGCTGACGCCTCTCCTTCCCTCCCTGAGAATCAAAAACTCTATTATTCCATGATTACTCTGGCCAAATGGCTTCCAACTGTCACATTGCCTACAAGCCCTTCTCTGTTTACATGCAGCAGGTTCAGCAGGGCTCCTTCGTTAGTTAGATCCCTCACCGGCTATGTCAGGAGGCATATCCCCGACATATTCTTCCACAAGGACAAGGGCTAATGATCTTGAGGCTTCTCCCAGCTGCTTGTAGAATATTTCATCTAACTCTTCATCCTGGTTGGGTGATCAATAATAGACTTTCACCTTGATATCAGCCTTGTTGGCCCCTTAATTCTTATCCATAAAGACTCAACCTTATTTTCACCATCATTAAACTCTTGACATTCATGAAACTCCCAAACATACAAGGCTATCCCACTTTATTTCTTTCCTTGCCTGTCTCTTCAGAAGACTTTGAAGCCATCTAATGCAGCAGTCCAGTCATTCAAGTCATCCCATCACATTTCTGTGACAGATATCGCATCATAGTTTTCCTGTTGCACAATGACTTCCAGCTCCTCCCGTTTGCCGCCCATGCTGTGTGCATTAGTGTAGAAGCACTTCAACTGGGCTAGCCACCTTTTTGCTGGAATAAACCTTAACTTCTGCCTGACCATTCCCAAGCCCGTCTGTCATTTCTATCCATCAATGACCCTTATGTCTCTGCTGCTGGTTTCATCTCCTTCCCGCTTCAAATCTATTTTAAAGCCTGTTTGATGAGCTCTGCCAACTCCTGTGCAAAGATAATTTCCCCCCTTAGAGACAAATGTACCTCATCCATCTCCAGCAGACCTTATGTCATGTAAACATCCAGTGATCAAAAAAACAAAGTCCTGTTGCTGACAGGTCCTGTGTGAAAACAAAATCATTCTGCTTTATTTACTTTCAAAGCATGTAGTGCACTAGTTCCCTCATGTTTTTCAAATCTGACTTCTCAATTTTAACTAAGTTATTAAAATAAAGAGTTTAATGTGTAACCAGCATCTCCCCAAAACTATCAAAAATCTGGAAAACATATATATACTTTTCCTTCCTTCAGAAGGGAAATCTACTCACTCCCTATCTAAAGTGAGTCTTTATAAGTAGAAATGGTTGCAAACAGAAGTTTCCTTGCCAACTACTCAGAATCCATGCCATTTAGCCTGACATTGCCCAAAGTTTGACATTGTTGTTACTTTACAAGTATGAATTTTTGGATACGTTTAAAGAAATGTAATTAAGAAAGACATTATTAAATTATACTGAATGTTACTGAGAGTACCACAGTGCAATCAAAGAAAATTGAAAGTAGGCTTGATCTCCACTCTCTCTATGAGAGGATCAGTAATGGAAACTAAAAGAGTAAATGGATTAAGACACTTGAAATGGGATGATATCATTTTCTGAACTCAGTAGCCTCAGAAACCCTGCTTGCCCTATCCAGGTGAGTGCCTGCTGAGCCTTCATTCAGTTGACTGTGGAGTGTTCAGGATACAGATCTCACCCCACTCTCCTATAGCTGGCTTGAATGTTTAAAAACACTTTAGCACAAAGAGGTGTTTCAGACAATTTGCAAAAAATAAAGTACCCAACAATTACAATGATGAAATAAATTACACTAAGTTAATTTGAAGCTATTTATTTATTAATTTCATTTTTAATTTAAATGATCTAAACATGCACAAACCTGAATTTTATGTTTTGTTTAATTTTGGTTTTCCAGGCTCAAAAATACATTAAAAAAATAATCATGGTGTTTGTATATTAACAATTATATAGTGCTCTGAGTAACATCAACACCATAAGTCTCAACTAAACTTTAATGTATAAATCCTGATACAGATACTGTAGGGAACTAATTGTCTCTCTGATTTCTTTTGATCACACTGATAGAAATTAATCTTGTTGTTTGCTAAAAGGTTAACTAAAATATATAACTGAAAAGTGTCAGCACAAGTACTTTAACTGTTTGTTGACCTTTTCTAATGTTGGTTCCAAGCACCTTAGTTACAAGGTACACTTGTAGAGCCTCTCACAGTCTAATCCATACAAACTAATGGTTATCTACATATTACAATTACCTAAATCAACTAGACATTCATTCCAGAATAAAGGTAGCAACATTTCTGCCAACTCTAAAAGTGTTTTATCTGGAGAATATATCCTTAATCTCTCTGCTTCATCAAATTGACAATTACTTGTGAGTTGTTATTTAGCCTCACAAAACATTTCACTGATGAAAGAGCTGAGAGATTTAAGCTCTTAGTTTAATGGCTGAAAAATAGGGAATACGGCTGGTGTAGACTGATTCCTAATGTGGGAGTGATTTGTGAAAGTGAGGTCTTTGCTACCAATACACCTTTGAAAAATCTCATTACCTAATTGTTTCTTAAGGTACTTAAATAGTTTAATAAATCTGGCCCTCAGGCTCTTACAACCAAAAATACATTATGAGGTAGGTACATAATTGCTACCATTGCTTAGCCTTGATTTTTGTTACAGGAATGCTTCTTATACATCTTTGAACTAGGGAATAAGTTTGACTTTCATGGATATCTTATGAAATTTAGGTGAATCTACTCTTCTGAGTTGTATGACTCCTGGTTGTTCAGTCACATATTTCAGGCGCCACTATTTAGGTTGATGGACGTGAATTTGAAGTTTTTACAAGATCTTATTCCATATATGAATAAAAAGTAGATTCCCTTATGATTCATTTTCTCTCTCTAGTAGAGTTACTAATAGATTACAGTGGGAAAAGGAGACTGAGCTCAGTGTTGAATATTTCAACATTTTTAATAATACTGAATAAAGCTCACATAATGCAAAAAAAAAGAGTAAAACAGAAATTAGTTTATAATAAAAGGAATTCAGCCACCCAGTTAAAGGAACTAAGTGGATAACCAATTGAAAGAACATAGTAATAATACATTTTTGATCAATAAATGAAAGTGAAAAAGGAATACTATATTCTTGTTATCTCTAAGAAATTCCCTTTTCTCAGTAAATTCCCGAAGTACTGGAAAATTTACATAGCAACTAACCACAGAGGAAACACTGTGATTAGACATCTACTATAAAGAAAATTATAAAAAGTCCCAACAAAACAAAAAACTAGACCCAAGAAAATAGTGTTCTCTGGATCATCTTTTTAAAAATTAATCAACCAAATCAAGATGCTTCCTGAGCATGTTAAAATACTTTATGTCTGTACTGGACTGGTCTAATGAATTCCAGGTCAATGCCTCTGTATTCTCCTGACTATTCCTGATTAAGGCCTCTCTGCTCTGAAAAACATGAACCTTCATCTAGGTTATTATCATGCCATGTACCCATTATGGTAATCCTGATCTGAATTCCTAATAAGACTTTATACTTTAACAAGTGTGGTGTTGCATTCAAGTTATCCAAAACCTCCAACCATGCATCAGACCTGTGTCTCCAGTGCCAGAGAATTCCTGTCTCCCCCACAATCCAACATATTAAATTTATGACACCATACTTGTAAGACACCTAAATTCTCTTGCAGATATTCACAGATATTTGTGTTACAGTCTTCTTTTCCAGAATTCACTTTTCCTTCACTTTTTATTCTAAAGTAACAAATTAGGAAGCATATTATCCCATATGGTAAATATATCAACTAAAATAGCAGACTGTAATTTTACAAAGCTGTCATGGTTTTCTTGTCACTCAAACAACTGCTTAGTATTTTAGAGCACTTGAGATTCATTCACCATGAAAATCAAATCTGCTAAAACAGATTCGGGTTTTATCTCAAGAGTGAACCAAGAATGAACTCCTGCTTTGTGAAGATCTTATCTGTGCCCCCGGTGGCCAATCACAATTCGATATGCTTAGAATATACCCTAATTTTCCATTTGATTACTCAAGAACATCCAAGTTAACCTGATCAGATCTTGACAGCTCAGTATGCAATGTCACATCAAATCATGCATCAGTTCTTCTAACCTACTTTAGAAGTTGTATTGTGGGATTGTTAAGGGCAAGCAGAAAACATACCTAATAGGTAAAGCTAGGAATTTATTATAAGACAATACATATTATAATTATGATATTATAAAAGATAGGAATTTGGTATAAATGAAAACTTAACCATTTTAATCAAGATTAGATTATTAGTCAAGATCTGGCTGTTTTAGTAGAAAAATATAGTAAATCATTACAGAGAATAGGTTTCAAGACAATACAAATAAAATTAATANTTGGAGTCCTAATGAGGACAGTATCCATTGATGGTGGTGATGGAGTGTATAAATGGTCATCACCATCCTATGTCCTTTGCCAGGAAGTGTGTGGTTCTGATATTGATGGTCTCCTCTTCCTCAGCCCGTGATTTACGTGGTGTAATTATCTTTGCCAGCAATTTTTTTCCAACTTACTCTTTCTTCATTGGTCTACAAGTCCATTTTACTTCCAATTTAGTATATATGGTGGGTTTTATGTAACTGCACTGTATTTCTCCTATCTGTTCTCTGCCCAGATGCAGGGCAGAATAGCTGAATAACTGACCATTGGTGAGGTATGATAGTCCAGACGTCTCCAGTACCAGCTTGTGACCCTTGCCTGTGTGCTGTGTCTTCTGCCCTTCTTCTCAAGGCCTCAGCTACCATACCATGCCTGTTTTCCTCCACAGTATACCTTTGTAAAAGGCTCATAAATATGTTATATGCAGAATATGTTGTTTTATACTATCTCTACAAAAACATGGTTATACCATGTGACAGAAAATAGCATAAAGTAGTCATAATCATTAATGGAATTGTTTTTACAGCTAAATCCAATATAAAAAAAAGCCTCCAGACAGATCAGGACAAGTTCAGATGGGGCAAGCATCACAAACCTCAGTGTTGAGACCTGGCAGAGTCAATATAAAGTTTGTGTCTGGAACCAGCAGTGCCACTACTGGAATTACCATGCCATAGTACTACAAGACTAAATGACAGTCACAGACAAAAAACATAAATCCTGGCACTATACAGACACATGTGTCTCCCTATATATATCTTACAAAAAGTGCTATTATTTCTGTTTCAAAATATTTTAGAGCATGGGATTGTATTTTCTCTATTTTCTGTATGGCTATAGTCTTTACTACAAACACAAATCCCGCACTTTGATACCTACAAACAGCTTTATTCTAACTTTTGGGTTTTGTACAATGCCAACAAAGCTATAAAAAAGATCACACTGCTGTTTATGAGCCAGCAAAACAATATCCTACTACAGAGTAGTAGGATCACACCTTGCTTACCTGACCAGAACAGGACACCATTTGTGAAATACTTATTAAAGGAGGACACACAGAGCAAAACTGAAATAATATTTGATGAGTCCCAGCAGGATATCACAGATAGTATCAGATCTAGTTCATATCTAGTTCTAGGGACAGTTACACAACCAACACTTGGCAACAGATCAGTCCTTTAAGTCTGTTTATGCATAGAGAGGAAAATTGTATAGGTTGGTTCATCATTAAATTTCTCTCTGGTTATTTCTTCATAATGAGAAAGGCCTCAGCCTCGTTTCACTTGATGTATTCTGGATATAAACTGAAGCCATGTCGTATGTGGAAGAGAATGTAATGCTAGTGATACAGCATCAGCTGACTCTTTTTTCTGCTTCTTTGTAAATTGTAACTGGCTTTCTCACATATTTCAGTCTTGACAACCTATAGGACATTACACCATTCCTGACTCCTGTTGAACTCAGAATCTGTTATAAATACACTAGCGACTCAGCCAGAACTTAATTATTTTCATCTTCATGGATTATTACAAGTTGTTTACATGTTAAGTACAAAATTAATGTAATGTACAACTAATTTCAGTTTATCCAGCATAATTGTTAGCAACATGTTGTCTAATATTAACCTACATTTTGTCAAGATATTTTTTCTGCAGTTATTTAGGAATAAAACCTTAGGTATTTAATTGTATTAATAAATAAATCATCTTTACCGAGCTCATGGATGGTAATTTGGGGCTCTGGATTCACAGAATCATAGAATGGTCAGAGTTGGAAAGGGACCTTGAAGATCATCAAATTCCAAGCCCCCTGCCATGGCCAGGGACATGTCCCACTAAACCAGGTTGCTCAAAGTCCCATCCAGCCTGGCCTTAAACATTTCCAGGGATGGGGCAGCCACAGCTTCTCTGGGCAACCTGTTCCAGTTCTCACCACCTTCACAGGAAAGAATATCTTCCTAATATC
>VZRU01013404.1:18876-63798 GCA_013398155.1 Pedionomus torquatus
AGTTACTAAAACCATAGATTTAATCCCAGCAATTTCAAACTGCTCATCCATCTTTTCAGATTAATTTATTCTGCAGACTTACAGAAGTATGGCTAGAATATTCATGATTACGCTTGCTAAGAGTTGGTATTTTACATGTATGCGACAATTTTAATAGATTTACATTCACATTTGCCACCTGTTTACAGATGGAGAAAGAAGTCAACAGTAAGCAACCCAACAGAATAGTCCTGCTGTAAAAAGAGCAGAGTGCTGTCCTGAATGGGAACTGTGTATAGCTGTTGGCAACATGATTAGTGGTACCATTAGCACCTTTAATAAAATCAGACTCACACATGCAAGTGAAATTCTCCTCATGATTTATATCACCTCAGAGAAAAGCAGAAGTGAATCAAGCATTTAGAACTTTTTTTTTTTTTTTTTTTTTTTTTTTCTACACCCTTTACCCCCCCGGCGTGGGGGGGGGNTTTTTTTTATCTGCCTCATTACACCACCTGGAATGGGGATGGGATAGTGCTGATCTGCTCTGACCTGCACTGACCCCCCATCAGTTCCCATCTTCACATCTCAGAGCACAGCTCTGGCCTCACACCCTGGTGTTGGTGTTCCTACAGGAGCCCTGTGCGGGTACCAGCACCTCCACTGTCATGACTGTGGCTGGCAGCAAATTGAATTAACTAACCCTTGAGCACACTTAGAAAGCTGACATGCTCTCTTACAGTACTGACTTGTACAGTGAAAATTTTTGAATCTTGGGGACAGGAGAAGTCTCCTCATTTCTCACCAGATTTCTTGTCTAAAACTATGTTAATTTTCACAACTAGATTTAACAAAATTCACATTTTCATTGTGCTCCCTCTGGCTCACAGCTGAATCAGAATCAATAATCGGGATACAAGAAATAATTGGTGTAATCCCATTGTTTAAACAAGTTTTCCTTCCTCTGGATCAGACCACAGTGCCCTAGCAGAACCTGATCCCAATGAAAGGCATGATGATCTTTTCCCTCCTAAATTCCCTTTGCAGAAGTAGTTTTATGGCTCCTGTCCTTTGGAAGAACAGATTCAAACCACTGTAGAGATCTTCTGTGAACCCAACACTGGGATTACATGGCATCAGCAGAATGTGCCACTAAAATTTTACACAAATGGGAAATGAATTAAAGAAAACTGTAATTATGAACCATCACTTTAGTGACATATTATTTATGAACACTATCTGGGTAATATTACAGTCTGGTCCAGTAAGTACTCTCTGGGAATTCCTATGAAAGTGAGTCCCACAGAGCTCATATACAAGGTGATACTGTGACTTACACCTTCTGAAGAAATGCAGCAGGAAATTCAGGAATAAAATTTAGCAAAAGATTTTAGTCTATGCATGCATTTACTATAAAGAAAAAAGGACAAACAGTTGACAAAAAGACAAAAGGTTTGCAAATATTCTGCAATGCTTTTGTCTCTTATATCATCTCATCCTGCTATGTGGTTGAAAAAATTTTGGCATTTCAACCTAGATGGAGTCCCGCTTTTGATTTTTTTTCCAAAATCTCTCAGCGTGGTCATTCTGAAACATAATGCACTTTTGAATGGATGTTCAGATGTGAAATTTATTTCTCATCTTCCTTGACTATTGTATGGAGACACATTGTTTCATAAAGACCTTTGAGAACTCAAGAGTCAATCAGTGTCAATGTTCCTGCTTCTATATTGTAAAGGTTTTAGAGACCAATGTTCAATAATCACAGAAAAATGGCCTCAAGAGAGTCACAAGAATAGCAGTTTTAGAATAGTTTCTGACAGATAGCTGCTGATTTTTTTTCATAGAAATTTCCAACCTTCTCAATATTGCTCCCTTCTTCATTTCATCAGTCTTCTACAGAAAATCAGTGCTTTCCACCATCTTAATGTCCTTACTCTTAACAGTCCTAATTTACTTGGTCTTTGATAATACCTCATACTTTCCAGAATGCATGTTTTCCGCCATGTGCTCTCCTGGGCAGACCTTGATGACAGCCACATGGAATGTGGCATGTCCTGAGCCACCAATCCCTCTCTGCAGGAACCGTATCTTATTTCCCATATATCTTGGACATGTATTTTAAGGTTGCTTCAATCATCCTCTGAGGTGCTGATCTCTCCCTTCTGGTCTGAAGATGGCTACACTTAAGTGAAACACATCTGCTTTGCTCTTAACTATATCACAGAGCAATTCCTCTTGTCATTTACCAATGAAAATATTATTAAACTTATAACAGAAATTCTATTATTTCCTAAACTCTTTTGCTTTGTACTATTACTAAAATCCACAAAGTCATTAAGGAACTTCAAAACTTATGATATTGACATATCTTTTTTCTTCTTTTTCTTTCATCCTTTTGTTTTTTCTTAGAAGAGCAATCCTCCAAAATCTTTGTAAAGCTCTATAATTTTCGTTTGCACATTTCTACTTTTCAAGCAGTGAAAAAGAGTAATTGTTAGGCAAACCCATTAAATTAATGAGCCATTCTCATGTTTCATTAGTAAACACTTTCTTTTATTTTCAGCACAATCAGTTGCTCTCTCTACTCTAGCCCATTCCTTATCTTCCATACAATTCATGCACTAATCCCTATCTTCTCCCTTTTCAATAGTGTTTCTCACATCAAATGCTGTATTGAAATTCAGATAGATTACATCTACTTCATTTCCCTTGTCTAACATGGTCTTATTTTATCAAAGTAAGTTATCAGATATGTCTAGTGTTATCTCTTTTCGGTAAGTACAACATGGCAGTCACAAACTGATCCAGACATACTCTCTTCATAAGCACTATCAATTTACTTTTACTGCTCAGCTACATCCCATGACTATAAGATTATTTCAACTCTATAAAAGTCAGATATTCTTACAGTGATCCAGATAAAATCTCCTTTTAGGAAAACTGAATTCTAAGTGATTTGTACTTATTTTTTCTTAAGTTCTTGTGATTCAAAGCACATTGAAGACCCCAAGCCAAAGATGGGACTAAACCCAACAACATAAAATGTCAGCCGTATACTTTCTGGATTTAAATTTATATATATGGATACTGATATAAAAGAGGCTATATTTTGAACATTACACCAGGTAGATTTTACTCATAATACTTTAGTAGAAGCATCTTCCCTAATAAGGGGAGACCTATCAGTGCTTATAAATATCTAAAGAGTGGGTCAAAGAAGGATAGAACCAGACACTTTTTCAGTGGTTCCCAGTGACAGGACGAGGGGGAATGGAGACAAGCTGGAACACAGGAAGTTCCATTCAAACACGAGAAAAAACTTCTTTACAGTGAGGGTGACAGAGCACTGAAACAGGCTGTCCAGGGAAGTTGTGGAGTCCCCTTCTCTGGAGACCTTTAAAACCCGCCTGATTGCAGTCCTGAAAAATGTGCTCTGAGCAATCCTGCTATAGCGGGGGAGTTGGACTAGATGATCTCTGGAGGTCCCTTCCAACTCTGATAATTCTGTGATTCTGCTAATTGGTCCTTCTCCTTCTATACAAATATTATGTTTTACAGTTTCTGCAGGGAGAACTGATGTGCAATTATTCTCCTGATAATCCCACTCTTATATAACTCAGTCAGCACCAGCAGCAAAAGAGAAATGCTCCAAGAAAGAGATAAATTCAATGTCGCCTTTGAAAGGAGATAGGACTTGTCATATCAAATCAGTATATTTATTCTGTACAGTAAATGCTGGATCCCATTTTCAGGTGACAGAATTCCTGATATTTCAGTGTAGGGACAAAAAATGAAAACAGTAAAACAGGTAATACATCTGACTTCTGAAGAATAATTAAGGCTTCTTTCCTAACTTCACAGTCAGTATCATGAAGAACCCATGAAATATGCTTACATCAAGTTCAATGGAGCTGGTCCCTAAGTGCATTCAGGATTAAGGTCACACTAAGTATAGCTACATTAAGAACATTGTCTCTGGGAACCAGCACATTCATACTGGAGAAGATAAAATCAGGCAGATTCATAGCTCAGGGACGAGGGAAAAAGAATAAAACAACTTCTCAAATTTTTGTCTGTTCATATGCCAAATATCAGAGACTTGGTCATTGTTCCACAAGTGTCCACCATAAAAAATTGCAAAGATTTTAAGAAGTTGCAGCTTCATTGAACATTCCATCCTCCTCTAGCTGTCCTCTCTCCATGGTATTTCACTTCATGTTTTTCTTCTCTTATGTCACATGTGTTTCAGTAATCACAGGGAACAATTTTCATCTGTTTGTCAGAGTAGCCCATTTTGTTCTGGATGATGCCTTTCCTCTTCTGTTTCCATTGTCAGATTGGGAAAGTAGTTTGGAACTGAAAATAGAGCTGAGAAAGAAAAGGAGTAATGAAAAAGTCAAGATCTGCAGTGTAGTCATTATGTATGTGGTGACATTAAAGTTATCTCTGCAATGATAATGGAGATGATTTTAACATTGTGTTAAATTATTTCTTCTCACTTTTGGCCGGCTAAGAGAAAATAAATAATTTTCTTTTATCTGAGAGAAGGGGTGGTATTACTAGTGAGGAACAAGTAGGTAATTATGGCACAGAAACTTCAAGTGACTTGTTGAAATTCACAGAAAGTGTGAAAAGTAGATCAAAAAGGTCATCACACCCTGTGTGTTTTGAGTAACACCTAGATCTCTGAATGATATGAATGTATCAGAAGTTGTGACTGTCTGCATTTTAGAAGGGCAAAATCTGTCCCATCATGTTGTCTGGAGAAAAGTAGGAAACCTTGCAATGTGTTTTAATTTATTTTCCTGTGTGCAACTCATTGTGTATGCAGAAACAGACACTGTGGTGATTAGATTTAATAGGATTAGGACTCCCTGATGCCTTGCTTGTACAGTCATTGTTCCAATTCTTATAGAAGGAGTGTTTTAATTTCATTTCATTGTAAAACTCAAACTTCATTACCTCTTCAGTTCGTTTATAATCTAATTCATTACATGTTATTTATTTTCTCTTCTAATAATTACACCTCTACTTCACCTTGCTAATGTGTGATCTCTCGTACTGTGCAGCATTCTCCTTAACAGGCTTGGTATTTTTTGTGTGTTGTTGATTTTCTGGTTGCAAGCCTCTCTTTAGTCCTTGTCACTTCCTTGTAACAGAAACGCACCTGTGTATAGAGATAGTTCCTTTTTTTTTTTTTGACACATTCCCTGAAGTGCAAAATTCAGTCTCCTCTTTTGTTAAAGCATAACTTCACTAGAGAGAATACGGAGATTAAAGGGAACAACTGTCAGCAAAGACCCATTTCCTTCTAGGTATCCTTGCTGCTCAGTCCTTTTGGCCAGGAAACTGTTCTAATTTCTTTTCTATACACAAGGTGATGATTTAAGTGCTCCAATGACCAAACAGATATTGTTGGATCATTTTTTAGGGGCTCAAGCAGGTACATATCTCTGACACATGCTGCTGGACTGTTGCGATCCATAAAGATTTTTTTTGTGTCAACCTGGTATTGAGCAAAATCGTATCACTGTGCTGGAGCCATTCAAACTGCTGGCAGCAGTGTTGTTACTCGTAGTGCTCAGAAAGAAGGGCTGCATTTCTCACTGTTACTCTATCCTTTCAAGGGAAACTGTGAAATCTGTTAGTATATGTGCATCTTCTGTAACAAGCAGCATAGATAAGTATTTTTCAGTGTCTTTAGACCTTCTTCACCCTAAAGATAGTTAATATAGCTCCTATGCATGTGGTTTGTAAGCAAAGCAAGACAAAAGCTAGTTCATCAATTCTAAAAATAATACACTCAACTCAGCATGGTTTAATAAGTAACCAAATCTAGAGTGATTTTAGCCTCAATTCAACCCCTCTAGAATGGATTGTGACAAAGATCTAAAGTAAGTCATATTTAGATGACAATCAGTTTTTTAAATCTACTCTGTATATGGGTCCAATAATTAAATACAGTGTGCTCTTGAGTAAACTACAATAGCCGCACTGGTTTCTTCTTCTTAAATACAACTTATGAAGTTAAAAAGAGAGAGAAAAAAAATAAAAGAGTTATGTTCTTTCACTCTTTCTCAATGCCAAAGCAATGGCTGAAAAGTTGAACTTGCTAAAATAGTCTTTTGGGTTGGGTGCAACTCCAGTCTATCACCCAAAGTGCTAGACATAAAAATTTTATTTCAGAAAAATTAAAGCCATAATTTTCTCCCCTAAAGATCAAGGCAGAGATTACCAATGGTCCCACTTGTAGCTGAAGTTTCATCTTACCCAACATTAAAAGGCAAGTTGATAATGATAGGTAAAAGATAAGAAGTACTGTCATACTGGCTTGTAGCACTTGATATTTCAACAGGTGAGGGTAATGTATTTTCACCATGTCATTTACATATTCTCCTTTACAGAGTCAGTCACATAGTTATTAAAATCTACAAAGTAGCTGTAAGAATGAGAAACATTGTATACTGCACATTGCTAAGGCGCTCTGTGGCCATTTCTTCATGAATTTATGGAATATATTGATTTTTGTAATGTTTTAATAATAAATATTGTTCTGCTTGTAGTGGGATATTTGAAGATACTTTTTTGTGTGTTTTGTACAGTATGGAATATAAATTATCAGCTACAATGTGGGAACGCATTTCTCCTTCTTCTTGAGACTCAGAGATGAGATAATCAAAAATGTAGTTGATTATAAGCAATTTGGAATTAGTTACTTTAGTATAAATAAATCTCTTTGTAATTCTAGTTTAATGATTCACTTTTTGTGTTATAGTAATGTTCAAGTAACTATGTAAAAGTCAGAGTTTCTGTATTGGTATAATCAGCTTGCTCAGGGAAGTTGTGGAAGCTTCACCCCTGAAGGTGTTCAAGGCTAGGCTTTGAGAAATCTGGTCTGGTGGGATCAGATCCCCCAGTCCATGGCAGGGGGATGGGAACTAAACAATCTTTAAGGTCCCTTCCAACTCAAACCATTCTATAATGATTCTATAATCATGATTATTTATAATTTTAAGAAAAATTACAAAAATGCCTCTAATTGAAGTAAATGAGAAGTGTGTACAAATACAGCACTGTGAGATGCTTCCAGCGAAGCAGGTGAAGTAGCAAAATATATTTTGGACAAAAGGTTATTGGACAGCAGCAAACATTCGTCATTGAAGAAGTAAAAAAATCACCAAATACTAAATGAAATCACTTCATGGACTTCCTAATTGTACTATAAAACTTTTAACATTGCCTGGCACAGCAACCCAGTCTTAATTTTCCACGTACTCGAAACTGTCTCTAATCACTTTAGTTACAGCTTTCCAAAGGACTGGAATCATATGAAGTGTGCTTATCACCTTTTAAATATCTCAGATCAAGTAGTGCTGCTGCATTTCCTGCTCAGAATTATGTAAATTTAAAATCTTATGAAACTATTATAGGAATTATATAGGCCTAATTTTTATAAACTATACCTTGGTTCTTTGAAGATTACTATTCTATGAAAGATAAAAGTGTTTGAGGATACATTATAATGCTAGAGTGATAAGTAGATATGAGTTATTTGTGATCTCCTGTAGGTGAATATTCTGAGTACAACTTTGAATCAGTAGCGGTTATGGTATTAGATGCCCTTGATGGAGTCAATCTATCCCTTCATACTTTACATCTTAAAATGCTGTTTACTTCATGAAGTAACACTTCACATAGAAGTAGAAGTAAAAGTTTGATAGCTAATTCTCTTTTTTTATGACTTTTTTTCCCTTTTTTTTTTTTTGTCTGAATAAAGAGGATGAAATTGAGTCCTCTGACTCATGCTTATAGCTTTGAACTTTGGAGGGAACCTAATTTGGGAATGACTAAACCTGTGTTTTATTTCTGGTATTACCATCAGTGACTGCTCAGTGTTTCAGTAATTAGCTTGTTTGGTCTAAGATTATATAATTAATACAAATTACATTATTAGAAAATAAAAAAAAAGAAATAGTTACAGGTTACAAATCACTTAATCTCAAGTAAGATAAGAAGACTGTGAGAGAAGAAGAGTCAGTGGGCCCATAGGAACATGGAACATTAATGTAGGAAAAAGTGATTTTTAATCATAGAGTTAATTTGGAATTTTGCACTGTCCAGTAAGTAAATTGTTGGTTCTTTTGTTGTTAATTCAGCTCACCTTCTCTTACTTTGACATCTTCACTGTTCAACTTTAGTATTTGGTTCAACAAAAGATATGTATTAGAGATGTGTTTCTCCATGTTTTCTTTTTGCAAAGACTGATGCAAATAAATCAATTAGATTAATAGAACAGTTTATTTGAAAACAAAAGAAGATAAATCTATTGATATAGCCTCTCCTTTACAGAAGTGGCAAAAGACATCGTGCTGTAGTTTCTTTGTGGTATTTGGACCTTCTACATGAGTAATCTGTTATTTTAATTATTCATTCTCCTCGTTAAAAAAAAATAAAAAATTTCACCTAATTTCTATTATGAATTAATCTAACCTCAGTATCCACTAAGCCTTTTCTTCTGATAAAATACAGACCCATCTCTTTTTGAAATAGGACTAACACAGTCACCCAATTATTTTCCCTTTGATGACTTGACTGTGTTACTTAAAAACTAGTTTTAACACCATTGATAATTTTTATTGTTCCTGAAACATTAGAAACTGGTGAATATCCTTTTTGCAGCTTGAAAATGGCAGGTAAACACTAAACAAAACACAAACATAGCTGCATATCCACAGCCAAAATTTCCTCGGTATTTCTACACCAACATATTCTAGAAGTGTCTAGAAGTGTCTAGTGTCTAGTGAATCTTTTATTCAGTGTCAAAAACAGAAGTCTTGTTTATTTTTGGTTTGATTGAGAGCACCTTATATACCTGTTGAAATAGCTAGGAACTTTCAGATCCTCAAAGCTCATCTGCTATGTGAGTAATACACATCTACATTTTCACAGAGACCCTCAGCTCTTTTTCAAGGTAACTGCAAAATAAATCTTGGTCTGAGTTATTTTAATTTTGACTGTTCAGCAGTTAGAACCTAGCTCACTGCTACACCCTATAGGAAGGTATAAACCAGACATATATTTGCTTTGCTTTCCTGCCAAAACCTATATGGTAATCTTAAAGGACAACTGTCTGAGCTCAACCAAATATTACCTTCCCTGCTGTAAAGTAGCTTTTACCCAACTTCAGCTGTAAAAGTTGCAGTCAAGTTCCCCCTTTGCCAGTTTGAAATGAAACGTATCTCTGTCACTAACAGTTGCCCTTTTAGCCCTTCCTTACAGAGCTTGAAACGAGTGTCCATTAAGAAGAACAGGTTATTATTATTATTGTTATACAAATATATAACACTTAAGAATACCTACATGTCTTTTTCTGTTCAAAGGCATATTTTACCTACCGTGTAAAAGAGAAAGGCCCTTTTCTATCTCAAAACTCTCTGTTTCTGTGACATTTATTTACTCTACATAAAATGAAACAACTTCAACAGGCATGTCTGAAACTAAGCAGCCTGTAGAGTTTGTCTTCTCCCACCATCCTGTCTCCTTTCCCTCCAGTGCTGGATCATATTCTGAAGATGGTGGTAGTGCTCTTGTAGGACTTCCTTTCAATAGAGGACAGAACTGAACGTGAGTCTGCCATGTGATACATTGATTATTTTAGCCATAGTACTTCATTTTATTTTATTTTTTTTTAATAGAGGAAAAAAATATGTCTTTAAGTTCCAAGAAGATGGGGAACAAATGCCCAGAAAAGTTATGGGCTTTTCATCCTTGGAAAAATTCAAATTCAGTTGGAATACATAGATCATTGGATATATCTTCAAAGTTGGCCCTGCTTTGAATAAGAGGGAGAGGTGGTCTCCAGAGGTCCATTACAAACTGAATCATCTTACAATCCTACAACTGTCTTCACTTCTACAAAGCTTACCTATATGTTGGGAAAGATTTACTTATAATCTGTATGTGTCCTCACAATTTTATAGGTTAGGTAGCCTGTAGTCACATTCAGAATTTAGTGTTAACTAAAACTCTTCATGAACATTGTCCCTAAATGTCTATGGAATCTAGGAATCTCAATCTGATCATTAAATAGCTACTGGGAGTCTAAGAGCTAGGAGATAAAATACTTTGCGTTAACATAGACTTTCCTTGTGGATCTACTTGTTTACTAACTAAAATTTGAAATGGTTTTTCATCTGTACAGCTTTCAGACTAAAATCTTATCCCTATATGTAAAACTTATGTATTCATATTCTAAAGGTATGATATGACTTTTGTTTGCTATTTGTTTGCATTTTATTACTTGACTATGTTTGTATACTCCTTAACTGTTTGTTGTTTTTTTTTTCTACTTTGTATCATTTCAAAAACAAAAGTGAAAATTAAAAAAAGCTTTCTGTCATACTGTGGAGCAACATGACCATGTGAGTCCTTACCACAAATCTGAAAACACAGAAAGGCCATCTTTTATATTCACTATCATTATTGTACTTGGGGTATGCAATTGTTTCAGTTGAAGGAATACAGTCACTTTTAACACTTGCCACTTGAACAATGTCAGTAAAATTGGCAAAGATCTGTCATTCTCCCAGGAAACAGCCCATTTGTGAAATGCAATTACCTCAGATGAGTATCTGTCATTTCACGTGCTTGATATCAACCTAATTGTGGCCTAATGTGTGATTCTCTTTTAACTTACATTACTCTAAAAACAAGAAACAAGTGCTAAACCCTGCTATTATTTATTAAAAATTGGTTTTCAGTCAGGTTTTCTGTTTTGTTTTGGGGGTTTCTTTTGGATTTTTTTTTTGGTGTTTTTGGGGTGTTTTCTGGTTGTTTTTTGTTTGTTTGTTTGTCTTGTTTTGTTTTTTTTTTTTTTTTTTTTTTTTTTTTTTTTTTTTTTTTTTTGTTAAAATTGGATACATCTAAAAGATTTAAGCAGAATTTTAGCTGTACCATTTTCAATAGTCCCTTCCCACTGCTGTGAAAATGGACACCTTCCTTTTTAAATAAAAGCAAAATTTCAATTTAGTTTTGAAGAGCTGACAAGTCCATACTGTAGCCTTATTGCATACTGCCAAACACCCTAGTGTATTAACTTGGTCCCTTCTGTTAAATTGTGCATTAAATTGCACTCCAGTTTAGAATTCTCCATAACGCCAGACTGCTAGTTGATGTGAATTAGTACCTTGAAACCAACACCTCACACTGCTTTACATTAGTGGAACATCTCATCCATTAAACAGAGCAATCTGTGGTAAGTCTGTTCCAGGGAAATTTAGATAAACATCCCCAACTTTTCATCCCTTTTCATCAAATACAGTACTTACAGGTATGAAGAATCTGCTTAAAATCCTGCTGTGATAGTTTCCATGGATTGCATATAGTTTTTGGCCCTGAGGTGGGCCCGGAAAATGTGGACATACATAATATTGGATGCAGAAACCTGGAAAACTGATTTCCTTTATAAACTGTTGGTGAAGTTTTGCGTGGTTTGAATAAGCTCCTCTTTGTTTAAGCAGAGTTTTCAGGGAACTTTTAGTTAGGACAAAAGCAATGTACAGTCACTTTTCATTGTCAAATCAACTCCACAGAGGTATATCAGAAATTGCTTTACATATTCTCAAATTACATTGTAGCTGTCAACGCTATATATAAGTTTTCAATAGTGCTGAAGTCCTCATCTTATTAGAAATAGAACCATAACTGCTTTGTTACCTTCCAGTTTTGTTATTTCTAAAAAATCTGCAATTGGGTGATTTAGCCATTAGAATTCGTAGACTTCACATTACAAACGTCTTTGACTTGCCAGTTTGGGAGGAGAAAAAAACTTTAGCAGGTAGAATGAAAGGCTGACTCTCACATTATAACCTGATAGAGAAATCAAGAGAAATTATGGAATCACGGAACTGTCAGAGTTGGAAGGCACCTCTAGAGATGATCTAGGCCAACTCCCCTGCTAAACCAGGATTGCCTAAAGCACATTACTCAGGACTGCATCCAGGCAGGTCTTGAAGATCTTCAGAGAAGGAGACTCCACAGCCTCCCTGGGCAGCCTGTTCCAATGCTCTGTCACCCTCACTCTAAAGAAGCTTTTTTTTCATATTTGAATGGAATTTTCTATGTTCCAATTTGTATCCTTTGCTCCTCATCCTGTCACTGGAAACCACTGAAAAGAGTCCTGTTCCATACTCCTCCAACCCACCCTTTAGACACTTATAGACATTAATAAGCTCTCCCCTTGGTCTTCTCTAGTCCCAGCTCTCTCACCCTTTCCTCATAAGGTAGATGCTCCAATCCCTTAATCATCTTTGTTGTCCTACACTGGACACTNACACTTGCTCTTGTTGATCCTCATTAGGTTCTTGTCTGCCCAGCTCTCCAACCTGTCCAGGTCAGGCTGGATGGCAGCACAGCCTTCTGGAGTGTCAGCCAGCTCTCCTAGCTGGATATCTGAACTGTCTGAAGATACACTCTGTCCCCTTGTCCAGGTCAACCAAGACTATACTGAGTATTGACCCTTGGGGGACACCATTTGTGACAGGCCTCCAACTTGACACTGCTCCATTAATTACAACTCTCTGAGTCCTGTCACACTGCCACTTCTCAATCCACCTCACTTCCTCCTGCTGCAGGACACACTTCTTCAGTTTCCTAATGAGGATGTTATGTGAGATAGTGTCAAAAACCTGGCTGAAGTCGAAGTAGATGACATCTGCTGCTCTCTCCTCATCCAATCATCCAGTTAGAACATCACAGAAGGCTATCGGATTGGTCAAGCATGATCTTTAAAATGTTTGAAGATGACATGTAAAACAAGTCCCTCCATCACCTTACAAAGGACAGAGGTGGGACTAACTGGCCTGTAGTCCCCTGGGTTCTCCTTCTTGCCCTTTTTGCAGAGTGGAGTAATATTTGCCTTCCTCCTGTTCTCCATCTCATCTCCATTGAGGCCTGTCAATTCTCTCAGTGCTCACTGATGTATCCCATCAGGGCCCATGGACTTATGGATGTCTGGTTTGGCCAAGTGGTTTCTAACTTGGTCCTCCTTGGCACAGGGAAAGTTTTCCTTCTTCATGTCCTCCCCTCTGTCTCCAGGGTCTGGGATTCATGGGTGACAGTTTTAGCAGTGAAGACCGAAAAAAAGGCGGCATTCAGTAGCTCCCCCTTCTCTGTGTCTTCCGCCACTAAGGCACCTACCTCATCGTCACTGGGCCTACATTTTCCCTAGTCTTTCTTTTTCTATCAATATACTGAAAGAATGTCTTGTTATTTTTAACTGCAGCGGCCAAGTTAAGCTCTGCTTGAGCTTTCTCCCTCCTAAGTTTCACCCTAGGAGAAACTTCGCTACGTCTTGATACTCCTCATAAATTACCAACCCCCTTTTCCAGAGATCAAAAACTTTCCTTTTGCTGTAATTGTACAGTGCTTTCTTTTAAAATTGTATTTTTAGAAAATGTTTGATTTTCCTATGAGATTAAACTTTTTGAAGTTAAATTACCTTTTTACCTATTAGGTTTTTTTACTGTAATACAATTTTTTCCCCCATTTTCTTTGTGTTTATGTAGCCTGGTGACAGGATAATTTCTGTGTGGTTTTTTTCATTCATATAGACATAATCAGTAAAGATGCAAGAATGTAAAATATAATATAATTGTACTGTTAGGTCATTTAATTAATCCCATTATTCAGAAGATTACAAATCAGGTACAAAAAAATCACTTCGGTCTGGATTTTGGTATGGATATAGTTGGATTCTAAGCATATTATACATATAAATCTTCTAGTTTGTCTCCCACTAGACTACTGTATCTTTAGGCTTTCTACAGTAGTATCAACATTGTGTTAGGCTATTTCCATCTTAAATAAATGATGGAAAGACCTCTCCTACGTCATATGCCTATGACATCATTTGTTTATGTTAAGTCACTGATTAAATCCCCACACGTATAAGAGCAAATCATTTGTTAAATTGTTTTCACATTAATATGAACTGAAGAAAAACCTTTCCCCTCTTTCTCTTTTTTTTTTTTTTTTTTTCTCCTAGGGCTGCTTGGCTTTAGACTCTCTGCTACCAGTCCAGGTTACTTCCATGACACATTAGCGCACAGGTGCTGACACAATCTTAATATGTTACTTTCATTAGGTCATGGAGGTAATAATTTTTGAGCAGTACTGGCTTAGATTCAAACCAGGATCACAATGAGTTTCACAAATCAGAGCTGGTGTTTTGCGACACTCGTTCATGAATCTGCTGCTTTGAAAAATTGAGGTGAAAACGTGAAAGGGGCCTAAGAAGAAAAGGCCAAGGGAGGGATCCAGCAGCTGCTTTCAGATACCAAAGACACTTCTCAGGGGAGCACAGCCAGGATGAGAGGCTACCAGTGCAGGTTGCAGCCAAAGGAACTCGCAGTCCAGAGGGGCTGGTGAGTATCCATCCTTGGACATGTTCAAAAATTTCTGATTACAAGATCCTTTTAATATTTTGCAAACAATAAAATGAAGCTTGGGTATACTGATAAATTCTCTGTCAATATTAAATTCTTCTTAATTCTGATATTTAACACAGTAACATCAATCAAGTAGAAAAGACGTTTCCTTTAGAAATAATTCCCATACAGACAAAATCTCAAAAAATATAAACCATAATATAAAATAATAATAACATAATCCATGATGTAAACCATATACCCAGAAATAAGATCTGATGAATCAAAATAAATCTTTTTTTTTGTTATCTCATTTTTTCAATATTTCTGTTTTTTAACTAGCAGAAATTTCTATAATCCAGTTGTGTAAAAAATCTTTTCATTGGACTTTAGTTTCATTTTCAAGAAGGCAGCAAGAACATTCTAAAATTTTCAAAACATTTACCAATTTACAAAAGGGTTCACAAAGAGTTCATAAGAACTAGTGATTTTCTAGAAAATATTTTTGTTTTGATCAGTCTTTTTTTGTGATGAAAAAAATTTCCAAAGTGTTACATAGTTGCCAAAGAGTTCTACTGAGAACCCTATAAAAATTGAGCCATTGCAGCTCTATAAAGGGCAGATTTATTAAAAGCCTGCTGCAGCAGAAATTTCCTTTCATTCTTTTATACATATCTAGTCTATATGAAAGTCACCTCTCTCCCCCCAGCTTTCCGTCTCCTCCTTTGTCCTTCAATGTGCAGTCAGTCACAACATAGAAGAATGAAAAATTGTAAAACTAACCTCCAGTTTCTGCAGCCTTTTTAATTTTATTGCTACTGATGGTGTTTAAGAACTGAAATGCTAAGGACAAAACTAATGTTGTTTACTTCTAACAGAATTATTGTTGCATACTTTTCTTCATAATTACAGGCATAGAAATGTCATTTCCAATTATGCTTTGTAAGGAGATGAAATAGAATAGATGAAGACATAAAAAGATAATAAATTGTAAGTAGATAAGAGTGAATTATTCACATTTCACAAATGTCCCCCTTTATGATGGATAGTCGTCTTATCAGATCCATATTTGCTTCTAAGCCTGGCACTGTCTAACTTCTATTACTGCAAATTATTGTTGGGAATATTGAATTGTGGTGCTTAAATGCTAGACAAATGATTTAAACTTGGAGAATTGCTTTCACCTCAATTAAAGCTGCTTGCACAATCGTTTTGTCCTCATTTTGCCTCAGTATTCTGTTTGTCATACATATGAACGTTTGCAGTGCTATATTTGCCAGCAGCCCTAGGCAGGATCAGCTCTGCCTTGTGCCATGAAGGCAGCATAGGAAAAGCATGCCTGCTCATGGAAAGCTTCATAAAAGGATGCTCGTGGAGTCATCTTCAAGATGACTTGAAGATGACAAGTCATTCTTCAAGAACCAGCAACTTTTCTCTATGACAGTTATTCACATGCATAAATTCTTGCAGAAACCAAGTAGCAACAACAAAGTATCAAGACTGAGCAATATATAGAAATGTAGATTTACCAAAAACCAGTAGAATGGTTTTGCTGAGAACTGTACAGTTAGATGCATATCCAAACTAGAGCTTCTGAGATTTGCAACAGAAAAAGGACATGATTCCTCCTAAAATGTGATGTATTTAGGTTTATACACCTAAAACAGGTGAACAGCCCTAGTATTTTAGCATATATGTTGTAGTCTTGGCTAGATCAAAGAAACAGAGAGAAAGGAGTTGATTTGCATCTACCATGGTCTGCCTCATTGGCTTTCTGCACTCTCCGGTGGCAATAGAGCTATTGCAGGGATACTGGAATAGGGGAAATTACTTGGAACCCCTTTATGGTACAGATTACTCAAATAATTTATTATAACTGCTGACATTTGTTGCTGATACGTATATCATATGTGAAATGTTTTGGGATATATAAGGTGAACGGAGTTATATAAAAAGTCAAGTTTTTTTCTTTTATTGTGAGCAGATCATAATCCTGGTCTATTAACATAAACATAGGAAGGATAAAAAGGTATTTTTAAATGTTAAAGACATTTTATTTTATTTTATTTTTATTATTTAAGCCAGATTAAAATTCAATACAAGCCTTAAGTCTTAGAAATAATTTACTATATATAGCAGTCTTTAAAAGAAATGGTTACTTCAGTTTGGTCTTATCTTACTCTCTGCTGTCAAGTCACTGGAATTTGTCAGAAGGTGGGAGAAGAAGAAAAGACAGGCTGTTTCAATGCAGTACAGCTTTCTTCCTCTGTTAAATTGTGAAGATAAATTTAACATGTACATGGAAAACCTAGGATTTTATCTGAACTCCTGTTATCCTGAGTTCTAGCAACTTAAGAGGGCCTGTCAGTGGAATTGATGGAAAAAAAATATTTGGCAGAATAGAATCCATTCAGTGAAAAAGTATCACTTGAGCATGGAAATCACCACCTCCATACGAGTGTTAAGACCATTTGATTTGGATTTTGTGTAAGTCTGGCAAACAAAAACAATGGACAGAACATGGTTTTGAATAATAATAAAAAAAAAAATCAGGAATCAGAAGCCAACATACAGTTACCAATGTCCTTGTAGCATGATCCAAAGAAAACCAAAGAAAGCGAAGAAGAGAGAACTTGCCAGACAGGCAGAATTTTAAGGATAATCTGATTTTAGATGGAGACCTTGTACAACACTCAGACAACTCTCTCTTGCTGAGTGGAGTCTACTGTCCTTGAAGAAATTAGAATGAATACATTTTCATTTCATCATTAATCCCTCTTCCTAAAGAAGAAAAAATTAAACACAGAAAACTATCACTGTAACTAAATACTTGAAGGAACCCTTTGTGTCACTTATGATGGAAATACACATCTTGTACCAAATTGCAGAAATGAGGAGCTTTGTGACAGGATTACACAATTCAAAAACTGAATCTCAATTTACAATTGTTATTTATAGCCGTGCTGTTTTTCAGGAAAATAAGTATTTGTCTTCTTTGGACAAAATGGAAGTAAGTGATAGATATGCCTGAAGGTACAATTGCAGACCCGAGGTATCACACAGGAGTTAATCTTCTCTTGGAAACAACTTTCTGCCAAAGTTTTAGTCTAATTCAGATAAATTTACACTTCATTTGGTACCATTACCTGTCCTCCCACTTCTGGCTATCACAATATGGGGGAATGTGAACTGGTTAAGTATGAGGTAAAGCTTTCAACTCAGATGTGCCTCCTGAATTTCTCAGAAGATGTTTCAAGAGCCATAGAATGATAGATCCAAGAGCCATTAAAACCTACTAATTGCAATAAAACTTTTCAAGCCAGGATACCTGCTTTTCTGCTATGTCTCTCACTATCTCAGCATGTAATTCTCGACTAATAAGAGATTTCTGACAGAAAATCAATCTCAGAAATATTCACTGTTCCATTTTCATGATAGATGATGTATCCATTTGGAAGTGCCACAGATAAGATGAAACTTATGACATTCAATTTTCTAGCTTTTACAAATATCAATGGCTATGGAGAAACTGAATATCTTTTAAAATGTGACCACTTGTACTGTTTTGGATGTATTTTTTTCCTAGCAAACGACCTCTAAGCTTAGTGATGAAGTATAAGAAAAAGAAATAGTTAAAGAAAGCAGTGACTTCTCTTGAATTTTTTTTTTTTTAGCGGAAAATTCATTTTTTGGTTGCAAACAAGTGAAAAATAATCCTTTGACCTTTTCTCTACACAACATTTTTTCCTAAAAGCCACATTAGATGCATAGCAGGAAATTATACATGTGCTTTCAAGACAATTACTGAGCCTGAAAAGTCCTGAATGGAGTACTGCACTCTCCTTCAATGCATCACCCATGAACACAGCAAAAAAAATTTCCAATCTTTATGCTTTCTCCTTGTTTATATCATGATGACACTGCCTTTTTTATTAAGACAGACTGCACTTTTATGTAACTATCAACAGGTTTGTACTTCAGGTTAGAAAACTTTGCTGAATTTCAGGGCGACTTCTAAAAATGTTCCTCTTTTTTACTCTCTAAAAATAAATGTAAGTCTCCCATTTTATTAAGAAAACAACTTTACGTCTCTTGAGCTGGTAAAATGGTAGCAACATTTGGTTAACAATAGTGCACTGGAACATATTTTATCCGCTGAAGGAGTAAGAAGCTTAACAAAATTATTTTTTGTTGACATAAGGTAAATAGACTTTTGAGGAAATTAATTTTGTCATTGGAATAAAACAGACTTTTAAAAAATTCCTTCAGTCTACTACAAAACAACTTGTTTGCAAAAAAGCATTTTGCCCTCAGAATTCATCATTTATCTAACTTCCTTACCACTTCATCTGGTAGATTTTCTCTGGTGGTTTGTTTCACCCTGTATACCCTTCTACATCACTAAAAAGATAGATTTAGACTGTTATTTACATGAAAATGTATAGTGAATCAGACTTTCTGGAAACATTAAATTTGGCAAGGGAAAATTATTTGATCATTTGTATTTTGTTATAGGAGATAGAAAACTGTTCTATATCATATGAAGACACAGTTTCTGAGAAGTCTTCAAAACTCGAATAGCAAAATATTGTTAGCCAGCCATAGTTGTAATTTACTGCACTGTTTATTTATCTGTATATATATGTGGTAGCATATGGCAAAAGAAAATTAAACATCATTGTTTTGCAGGTAAAATGCCCTTTCCTTGTAATGATATCTTGGGCAATATTATAATCACAGGAATAATTTTATCTGTATTACCATATTCCTTTCTATTAATTTTCCTTAAATTGTTACTGTTTCTCTGGAGTAGCAAGTAAAGAAGATTTACTCAGTCTTCTGTGCTAAGTGTTTATTATTTGTTTGTTAATTCAGTCCTTTGTGTGAACCTTACCTCTAGAAAATCCAGCCTTCTGTCTCCAATACAAGACATCAGATCAAAGAAATGGGAATTTAGGGTTAAAAATAGTTGTTTATATTTTTGTTCACCTAAAACTCTTGCTCAGTTTTAATATTTCCATTTATATAGTGTTGTATTTTAGCTTTTTTAGCTTCCTTTGACACATGCTTAGTTAACAGCAGCAACATAGAACTGATCAAAAGTGAAAGTCTGAAAATTATGGAGAGTTGACATATGCACAACTTGACCAGCCAAGCTGGAAGGGACCTATGGTTCTGAGGCCGACACAATCTACAAGCAAGCCCCAAGATCTTTCTTTTTTATTAAACTAGTATTTATATAAGGGTATCCTTTCATCTTTTCATAAAACATTGAAAAATCTAATATCCCTTTACTTGATGCTATAATTTTGTCTGAATTCTTCTCATGCGGTTCACTCAATAACTATGGATTCTGCAGAGCTTTTTCCCTCATGTTGCCTTGTCTTTGAACTTTAATGGTTCCATGAGTTTCATGCTTAGTCAACCATCTAAAAATTTCCCGTGAACACAACAAATTCAAAGAAGCTTTCCATTGCAGTTCCTTTACACTTAGTAGGGAAAAAAAAAAAAAAAAAAAAAAAGGTGTCACTGAGTATACTGTCATTGCTGCCAAAAAAATACAACTTCAGTTCCTTTATGTAAATAGAGCTTCCAGCTCTACACAACCTATATGACAGCTAGTTGAAGGTGCTTATAGTAATCTCCATTAGATATGTAATATGATCTTTCCTAGAGTATATATTTAGGACTATTTATGAGAAAAATCCAGGCATATTATGGGGGTTTTGTACATGTAATCCTAGCCAGTTTCCTGTAAAATTGTTCGTTAATCAGGTTAATAAGGTCACTTAAAAATTTTAGGAAGTGCCAAATGTATGATATAGTGCAGTAAATCAAGTTACACTTCACAAGATCATTAAAACAAAAACACTACTATGGGAATTATATCCACAAAAAGTCTATAGACAAATACAATTACAATTCAATATACTATAACAGATGAAAAACATCCCTGTCCTAAAGAAAAAGATACGGTCTACAACTCTCTGACACAGAAAAATACATCCTACAATTCAATCTCAAATACATTGCAACGTTGTGTTCAGAGTACTGAGGCAAGGATCTTCCACTCCTAAATGTCCATTGCAAAGCATAAAGCAAGGAGTCCAGAAAACACAGAAGCATTTTCAGGTCTCATATAAGAAGTCTATTGCTGTGAGCACAAAAATAACAGTAAAATACTTGTATTAACATCAAATATATTATAAAAATATGGAGTTCCAGATCAATATTTTCTATAACACCCAAAAGATTGTCATTAAACAGACAATCTGTGCCAAGCTTTCTCACGTGATTAATTTCCTCTCAAATTGGTGAAATGAAATAGTAATCAAACCACTGAGATATGCTTCACAGGGATAATTTCTTTTACATATCCTACTCTTGGAAGTTTGACACTTGATGTTTGGACTAGACAATCTTAAAGATCCCTTCCAACCTAGACAATTCTATGATTCTGTGATCTTTACCAGGCATGGAGAGCCTAGTGACTACCTACTCCAATAGGTATTCCCACTGAATTAATCAGTACAGTCTGAGTTTTATTTCAGTAATAGGAAATAGATTATTCACTATAACAGAGCATCATTGTTGTTGTGTAGCAAAGACGTATGAGTGCAAGAACAAACTTATTTGTAATAGAAATGTACCAAATGTAAAGTATAAATAACAAAGAACAAAATGAGGATGATTCAACTCACTTGACTCCTACTGCCCCTAGTCTACATTAGGTGTTATTTCCAAAAGTTTTGCAGACGTATTTAACAAGGAAATGTGCTGCTAAAACTGCTTGTCTCCATTGACAACAAGAGCACCTTAATGCTGTGAAATTTGATCAGACATCTGACTTGTAGCCAACCACAGTCAGGTGAGATGACCTTTATGATAAGGTTACGGACAAAATTTACTGTGTGGAGCTCCTGAAGAAACCTAAAATACATATAAAACATGGAACTTACATACAGATTTTCTTCAGAATACATTTGAGATAAGCTGTTGCTCCTCACTGGAACTACACATCAAACTTGTAGGAACGCAGAGGTTAAATACAGAAAAAGTCTTTGCAGAATGAACCATAAATTCTGCAGTTGAATGTGAATTTCTATTATAATCCTATTTTGAAATCAACACAAGGTAGAGTCTTTTGTAATTTATTCAGTGAAATGAGTAATAGCTATACTACAGTGTCCTGAAAAACAGAACTCACCAGAACTCAAAAAGTCATCTGCTTTGGTTAGATTGTCACTTGGTACTTGACAGCAAAATCATAGGAGCAGGAATGAAATTACAGATCCATGTCTTCTGTTTAAATTTTATTGACTAAAATGAATTTTAATATTTTAATTGGGTTGTATAGTTATGAAATGTTGGTTTGAGCAGTCTTGGTGTAATACGGATGGAGACCTAAAGTTATATAACAGCTAAATTAAAACTCCAGCTCTTTTCCTTTCAGAGGAAGGACTAAAAATATAAATTGATAGATATGAATTGTTGTCAAATGGAAAAAAAAAAATATTTTTCTCTGCCACCACAAAAAAAAGCTTGCAAATGTACAATGTACTCAGAATTGCTGTACTTAAGGGATTTGTCTCCCCTTTTTCAGAAGTTTGAAAGTCACCAAAAACGACAGCTCTCATTTTAGCATCTCCTATTCCTAAAGCTCCATTCACATTATGTGGCACCAGGAACCTTAGCTATACACCTAGAAGAGAGTCTGGGAAGAGGATAGGGGTCATAAGTGAAATTTTTGAAATCACTTTATAATTAAATGAAATAAATTCAACAAATATAATGCTATAATCCAAAAGATTTTGGTTTCTACAAAGAGCTTCAATATTTTTATTTTTTACTCTAAAGTGGAATGAAATGTCATCACACTGATTCTTGATCAGTTCTTGACCAGGGCATTTTAGAAGTGTTTCAAAAATGTAATTTCCTCATAGTAGCAAACTTATGCCTTGTGTTGGATACAAACACTCCTGAACATCCTGGACTTTATAAGATGTATTGTCTGTAAGAATACAGCTATTGAAAACTGTGACAAATTCACAAGATAATAAATTTATCAAAAGCATAATGCTTTTTACAAACTGACATATTTGTCTATGCAGGTGTGGTGATATGTAACGTTACACCAGTTTCTCTATTGTATCCATATGCAAATTAGCCTTGATCTAACACCATCAATTAACATTTTGTTTAACTTTTCATGAATCAATTATTTGTAAAAGATAATATGAAAATTGAAATAGTTCTTCAATACATCTTTTTTCACATGGAAAATTAATAGCTAAAGTTATGTCTCTAAAAATATTATCATTGCATTAATTATATTTATTTCAGCTGCTTTGCTTTCCATAATCTCTGATCAAACCAATGAGTTTAACAGATGTTTTTCTAAGACTCCTTTAAGCACATGGTATGCTATTGCTACAATATAAAACCAAACTAAATTGAATCATTTATCTTTTTAAGGAAAAACTTAGCAGGACCATAATAAATAATGAATGAAAAAGAGTATTAAACCCACTTTATTTAACTACCTCAGTATTCCTGGCTGCATCTTCTGACTCAGACTTGTGCTGCAGACTTGCAAAGAAATGCAGTTTTTAGTCCTATTGAAAATTGGATCCATTTAAGGAAAAACAAAATTTTATATATTTACTGAAAAACCTCACTTCAAACATGAAATGTAGCTGCAGGAGAGAAAGAAAAGAAAAAAAGCAATAATTTTAAAAATTCCCAAAGTTTGTTATAATCTTGAACATGCTTCAGAATAATTCCATTAACTTTAAGAGCTTTCCAAGTTAAACATCTCTTATGAGAAATTTAAATAGGCTAGAAATTCTCTAGCTTATTGTTGTCATTTACATTCCACATTGTACACCAGAGCATTATTTGAACCACCCACACAAATACATAAAGACTGATTTAATAAAGTTAGCTGTTTCGGGGCTGGTGTGCCTTCCGAAGCTATTGAGGAGGTATTTCAGCTGCATAATTGAATAGATAGAATCCTTTCCAGTCACAAAACTTATAGCTCACTTCCCGCAAAGGAATTACTCATGTAAGTGTCAGGGTGCATTTCAGCAAAAGCTGCAGAGTCACTGCCCTCATATGTGAAAGATTTACCATGTTCCCAGGATCTAGATGTTTTAAGGTAGAATAAAATAATGGTGTATATTTTATACATGTGTATTTTAGATTAACACTATATAACTGAGTGTTGCTGATTCATCTTTATATATAAATACATGTTCATTGATAACTAGATTATGCATTTGCACTACTTTATTATGATTATTATTGTCTTCTTGAAAAATGTTCACTGAAACAGTGTATGCATTAAAGGCATACCTTATCTTTTTTCCCAAACTCATAAAAGGGCCTCTGATTCACTTGCATAAATTTCAAGCACTGGAAAATTTACTGCCAATGTTATCCTGACTTCTCTGTGTTAGTTTAAACCATGATCTTCTCATCCTTGTTTTTCTAGGAAGAATAATTGTCTTACAGGTAACGATAAACATAAATGTAGTAAGGTGGTGGCCAAGTGCCAGCATTCTAAGACATTTACAAGCTGATGCAGTACAGTTTAGAAATAGTAGAATTATTTTTTAAGTAAACTAGTAGTGTAACAATATGTAACAGAGTGAAAGCAAAAGATTGAGGTCAATACAGTTCTGTAAGACTTGATATTTACTCTAACTTTTCCTGTGTTTGTTTAGTAAAGGAACCATTCTTGAACCATGTGTGAAAGTTGGTTTTCTGTCTAGCTGTTAAACTGCAAGGATCCGTAGAAGATGTCACTTGGTTGATTTATACAGACGAGGTAGGACCAACCATACCAACATAACTCTCAACATGTACTTGTCCACCATTGCGGTGAAGACTTGCACAGATAAAGCTCCGTTACTCTCCCCAGAGAGCCTACACAGAAGCTGTCCTCCTTTCTAGTTACTAAGTATTTCCTAACACTTGGTCTGTCTTGAGTGCTGCAACGGGATTCCAATGCAATTCTACTGTTTCTCTTACAATGTTGAGACTTCTTTCACATACACCTCCTACACCATTTCTTCTTCAGTCTAGACAATCTTGAATCTTTAAGTCTTTTCTGTAGGAAATATTTCTTGGATGCCTAGAAGTTGTGTCCTGCTGAAACGTTTTCATGTGGTCTAAACATCCCTCAGAGTAAAGTAATTGATTCTAAACTAATGCTTGATTCTTTTTGCATAGGTTATACTGCTTATCTAAAATTATTCTTCATTAACTTTTCCAGGATGATTTTTTCCTTGTAAGATGTCAGTGCTGTCTTATGCTTAGTTTATGATCCAGAGTCCTCTGAACCCACAGGTAATTCCAGTGCCCATACTATGCTTTACAACTGCATAGCTGTTTATCCCTGACAAGGCCAGGACTCAGTTTGTCCATGTCACATGCTAATTTATCTATTTCAGAGTATTTCTCCAATTTCTTCACATCATGTCATTTCAAAATCTTTTAGCTAACACATCAGTAGACTCTTCCTGGCTCTTTGCATCCTCTGTTAATATCTGGCCATTAGCAAAACCACTGAGTAGCTGCAGAGTCAGAGCAACCTTTACAGAATCTCACTGGATGCCCTCTTTATTTTCATAATTGTCAAAATAATTGTCTGAGTAAGTTCCCAACCAGACTGAAACCCATGATACAATATTTTCTTCTAGATTATGCTGCTCAGTGCGTCAAGGCTATTCCATTGCTTATGGGGCTATGTTTATGGAAGTTGTGTACAAATCAATTCTATCTTGCTATATATTTTTGTCTGCACTCAAGCTCTTGACCCTGCTTAGTGAATAGACAGCATGAAAAATTATTATGGGCAAACAGAGAAGGAGGCAGATGGTATGCTTTATTTTCCCTTGTACTTGTTTACCACCCACCAGGGCAATCAATGCTCTTGGGTCAGAATGGGCTGTGACAGACAAGAAGAAAAAAGGCCAGATGTTCACAAAGAATTGTTGTTGTATTAAATTAATGTCAGTCTGAAATTTCACCAGCAATAAGGGTACTACTACTGTGACAGAAAAAAAAAATAGAGAAAAAAGAGATTGCAATAGATGTTTCCAGGTTTTTAAAAGATTTTTTTATCATTATTATTTCCCACTAGTCTAAAGCATTAATGACAGAAGTTTCTCTTACAGTTCCCAAGACATACAAAAAAATAAGCAGATGTTTCTCATAATTTTGCAGTTCTTGATCATAGGTCATAAGACGACAGAGCTGTACAGTAACTGCTCTCAGTCTGGAGAGCCATATTGACAATTTAGTGGAGCAATCCCAGAGGGCTAATTTGCCACTCAGGAGAGTTCTCAGATTGTGCTGAATATGGTCGTGCTGCTGCCAGCACCCAAGAAACCTTGCTCGCAGCTAGGTCAAATATTTGTGCCTGGCACTGCATTGCATGGTGTAGAGATACTGAAGAGAAAGAAATGTAAATAAAATGTTACTTGTCTGTCCGTAAACTAACAAGTCATCTGGGGAAAGAAAAAAACCTCTATAGTTAATGAAAAAGGATTACTAGCCGCTTTATTAATCATTAGTTTATTAATTACCTGGTAGTGATACAACTATGCATACTACAGATGGATAATTAACTTGCTCTAAAGGAAAACCCCAATCACATGTTATACTGAAGAGAATTCCTAACAGTGTAACATGACATACCTGCCTTACAGTTGCTGTGGCTGACTAAAACAGCTTCAGATGTGGCCCATTGAGGCTTCTTCCATATTGCCTATGGCCATGACCATTTGGTATATCTTATTTCTGTACATCTGTACTACTTCCCCTGAAGTGACAGGACAGGACATTGTGTAGGGACATTTGATGCTTGTTTGATGTGAGGTGAACCATAAACATTGACAGTAGATGTCCATGAGATGAAAGTAACTTTTAAAATATATATAAGCTTAGAAAATGGAGTGGGATTGAACAGAGTAAGTAAAGGAAAGTTTTTCCAAAGGAAAAAAAAAGCATGTTTCTAAATAAAGTGGTCTTTTTAAAAGGCTGATTTTAAAACAAACAATTTAACAGCATGACAGTTGAGCTGGCAGCAAGAACCATTTTCAGAAAAGGAGATGGTTCAACAGAACAACTGTATACATAATTCCAGATACTTTTATCAATGCTAACACTAGAACGTAGGAAAAAGAGTTATAGGCTACTGGTAGCCCACAAGATATTTTTTTTTTTGTGCACTATAATGCTAGTAAAACTAAAGCTACAAGTATTCGTATTTACAAGTGTTGTGAACTATCACACTGTTACATACATAAATTCTTCTAACTACATAACCATCGCTAGAATCTAGGGTACAGCTGAAAAAAACATGAACTCTACAAATACAAATTTTCATAGGTGTATTAACTAGCATCTATTCTACACAGAGTGTTTTCTTAAAATTTTAAGGGCTTAGTGATTTTCTAGATAATATTTTAATTCTACCGTATAACAAAACAAACAACATAATTGAAATCAATTAATGTCTTTCTTTTAAAAAATTCATACAGGGAGCTATATTTATTTTTGTCTTGGAAAAAAAAAAATCTATCTAGAAGATAAATTTTTGGTCTTCCTGATTTTGCTAAGAATCTCGCACACACCAGAATTCTCTTGGGCCTACTCACTCAGTCAGCATCAACAAACAGCACAAAGACAGGATCAAAATAGGCCCTGTAAAATTTGGTCCTCAAAGAAGCATTGCTCTGGAGGCTGGAAAGGAGAATAGGCTTGTACCTGCAAACTATGAAGAAGAGAAGAGACATTTATGCTCATGAAAAGCATTTATTATACCCACATGAAACACAGTGTCTCCTCAAAGTTTTATGAATATTGCTTGGAATCACAACTGACAAGCAGAAGTATTGCACATACTACAAGTAACTCTGGTTTATGTTTTAATATGCTGTAATGTGTGAGGATATTTTTCATATTTGATGACTGTTGTTTAATCTATAGGCATTTTTTTAGCATTTTATCACTGACTTGAAAATTTTTGCAGCTCCAAGAGGTTTTCTAACCTGAATTATATGGACTGTCTTTGACAGGTGTAGAGAGATAAATCAAGACTTGTAACAGTATTGGGCATTTCTTTGCAGAAACAGTGCATTTAAATTTCACAATAGTCACCAGATTCACTTCTTTTAATAGGACAAAATTCAGTTCTGGAATTCCCTCTGAAATATAGAGAAATTGAATGTAAGAGATGAAGAATCAAACAAGGGTGTCAACAGGAGAGACAAGACTAATCAAAGGCTTTATTAATTACTTAATTCTTATAGTAGTAACTCATAGCTCTCATGCGCTCTCAATAAAGAACATCACAAAACACTTGATGTCCTCAATTGTTCAACAGTGCATGCCTGCATTTATACAATAAACAAACTAGTATCTCTTTCACACATCAAGTGAAAGGAACAAGAGAGAGAGGGCAACTTGGGTGTTACAGTGTGCATTCTATACTTAAGAGTACACATCCTATGCTCTCTGCTTACACCCATGAAATTGGAAAGTCCCATTCCCCAGCCAGCCAGATACTTATTTATAATCATAACCTACCTTATTTCTTCAGTGAGGCCAGCTCCTCCCACTCTTTCTTCATGATTACCTACTGGTTTTTGCAGTAAAGCAATGTTTTTAGCTGCAGAGAAGCAATCCCATTGATGGTCAACATGAAAGAGTGGAATGTTTAGCCACAGTAGCCAAAACTTTGCAGAAAGTTGGCTTCTTCCAATTAGAGAGGTAAATTACTTACTCCACATGTGATGACAGGAATTTTTGAGTAATCAGAATGTAAAAATTAAAATTTCAACAAAAAAAAATAATGCTTTGCGAAGAAGAGGGGAGAAAAATGAATGTCCAAAACCTGGTTCAATTTTGCTGCCCAACAGCCCCAGCCAATTTACCACAATCTACAAATGGCCTCCCTCTTCCAAATAGCTCCTAAAGCCCAAGGTGGTCTTAATGTAATTTAGCAGACAGAAAGAATGAGCTTCAGACAAAGGGATTTCTCTTTGTTAGAAAAAAAAAATCATATAAGATCTGTTGTATGCACTTTTTTTAAGTTTTATTAATAATATGGTCCTTAGATGTGTACACACATGAGATTTGTGCTGCATGTCCTGACTTGGCAGTGAATCCTTACAACAATGCAGAAGTCTGGGTGCCTGACTTTAAAATGTTGAGCACCTTCCCCATCATCAGCCTCCATTTGGCACTGAACTTCATCTATTGTAGCTAAATTTCACATAGCAGTTTCAGGTTAACATCTCATAATTGGTGACTTCACACAATCCTTTAATAGTTACTAGAAACAGTAAGCAAAATTATAGAGAAAATGAAACAGATGTCAGGCATAAATCTACTAGATTACCTGGCTAGTATCATGTAAACTTGAGTGATTCGTTCAGTCTTTCCTCTGCACTAATTTCTGAGCAGTGTGGGAAAGATACAATTACATAATTATAGAGAAATGGCTCAATCATTTTATGTTCCTATAAGCTGAGAAAGTCCCAGTAGGTCTCATCTCTCACTCTGCACTGGCTTTGTGACAATAGGTAACCAAAATAGTGATAGTAAAAGAACCAAGAGTCTGGAGAAGGGATTTACAATGGCTACGAGGGTCTGAACTTACTTACTGAGGCAGCAGGAAAATAAGTAGCAATTCCCAGCTGGGGAGGAGTGGGTATTTCTGGTTGTGGAGCCCAGTTTACGGCACTGTGTAGACAACCTAGGCAGTTTAGCTTTATGGAGCTCAGCTGTCACAGTGATGATATCCCAATATATATGTGACAGATGTTGCTGTAAGACTGAAAAAAACATCTGTTTAGAGGTTCACATCCAACTTGTTCAGTCAGTGAAAACACCACACCTGTGTAAGATGTTTGTTTGCAGATGTTGTAACTGTATGACTTTATAGTGATCTCTAGATTAATGAAGATTAATGCTGTTGGTTAACAGAAGTTGCTGGGCAAGATTTCAACAGTCTAGTCTGAGTTCGGTTTAGCGATGATAAAGCCAGATACTTCTCAGTCATGCCCAGCGACAGGACAAAGTGCTACGGACATGAACTGAATTACAGGAAATCATATTTAAACAGGAACTTTTTTACAGTGAGGGGTCTGAAACATGGGGAAGAGTTGCCCAGAGAAGTTGTAAAATCTCCACAATTGGAGATAATAAAAACTCAGCTGAAAGAGCACTTGACCAACCTTCTCTAAGTGACCTTGCTTTGAGCAGGAGATTGGACCAGATGACCTCCAGAGTGGTCTTCCAGCCTCAGCCATTCTGTGATTCTGTAATCTTTTTGATCTATTCTTTTGCAAATCACGTGTACTTTGTCTGGTAATAACAATTTGTACTGAAAGTGGCTTTAAACAGAATCAGTTTGTCTTTTGAGAGACTGTATATATTTTAGAAACTAGACTATTACCCAGTGATTCTTCAATATTAAGAAGTTCATTGTGAAGATTATCACAACTCATGCTAATGAACAGACATGCTCATGGTTACATTAAACAGATGTGATAGTAACATCAGTTACTCCTCTAGACCACCTGAAATGCTTCCTTTTGGTTTAAAGAGGATTTGGGTTAGACACAAAAGACCAGTTCTTTACAAGTAGGAGGCAATTATCTCTGCTTATATGCATAGAAGTTGGAACTTACAGGAGCTGTTTTTCTCTCATTTTAAGGCCCACATTCAAGAATCAGAGCTGTAAAATAGATCCAACTGTGAAGGTAGAGACTACAGCTATAAACTAATTATCCAAATGTTATCATAACAAAGAGGTAGCATTATACAGTCTTTTAAAATCAATAATTATAACTAACCTACACATAGTGATTCTTTACTAGTGTCATAATGATTGTTACTACGATACCTGATATTGATTCTAGTCCAAAAATGTAGTATACATTTGGCCCAAAATAGTACTAGACCAAAAGTCCATCAGTTAATTTGTAGCCAAGTTAAATTTGGCCCATCTCCTAAATATTCCCATACATGAACACTGTAAATTTCCTAACAAGGCAGAGTTTTGATAGTGTACAAAACCATATTTCATACTTTATAAAATAACAAAATGTAAATGCTAGCACATAAATGACTGAAGAAGGAAAACAGTAAGTATATATACGATCAATGGCAATGGTAAGTCAACAAAAATAATAGTGTATGATATGCTTCATTCTTACTTGAAGAGTGAGCTGAACTAACTCAGTAGTCAGATATGGTGATTGTTGAGAGGCTCTGAAAATTAGGAGCCTAAGTGTAAATGTATCTCCTGTAGACCAATATTAAAATGACAGCAAATTGGTAAAATGTATTAGCATGACAATGAGAATGAGTGGGGGGTGATTCATGTAATCTTTTCCAGATTTTAGCTATCATTAAAGCATATTTGGTACCCCTGGATGACCAAAAGTTTGGACTGTCCATTTGGAACTATTTTAAACTTTGACAAATATTGCAAAATCACATCTGGCCTCTAGTTTCTTTAGAGTGCTACAATTTTCTTCTTTTTCTTTAGTGGTTTTCCAGCAAAAGCAGTATCCAAATGCTTATGTCACGAAAAAAAATATCAATGGAAAATGTCACCAATATTCAGTAGTTGCATCAGCTATTGAACTGTGTGCATGTATGTACACATAAATGTATATACAAGTACAAAAACATACACTCTTTTTACATATTAAAGTATGGATTACATCCATCCTTTATGTATGTAAAAACTAACATCCCAGATTTAAATGCAATAGCGGCTTCAGATACAAATAGGCTTTCAAGCTGTTTCTAGTGTTTGTGAAATTAACTACTTAGTTTTATTCCCTCTACATTTCATCTAATTTTTAGGACGATTATTGTCTGAAATCCAAAGATACATATAGCATAAACATTATTGCCTTCCAATTCTAAGAACAATAACTATGATTCTATACTAATGTGAAAATTTTATTCTACATGATAGTCCATCCTATATTTAAAAGACACTGCTTTTTAATTTTGCCAAGTTCTTTCAATCTGCTCTATTAAAAAAGAAATATATATTGCATGTTTGTGCATTGTGTGTACTCCATTACAAACATAAGTATCCATACTTACCCATAAGTAGCATCCATAAGTACCCATCAAGAGCCAGAACTGCTTCAATAATGTACCACTGCACTAATCCAAACTCAGTGGCAACAGCCCTTTATTTGACCTTTCTGTGCACAGCCTAATTGCTGTTTTTACTTTCTTGAATCAAACAATGTTCTGAGACATAATTTCAGCCAGTATAGATTATACAGTGCTAACAAATAAGTGTGGGGTATTATGTACTAAATTATACTAGAAGTGTACATACTACATATTTTGCTTTAGAACTAGTTAGTTGTTAATGAAAACTACAAGGAAAATAAAGAAAAGTATTAACATGGGCCTGTTGAACAGAGCTCATTATGTTCCCAGGATTTTGCTCAGGCAGCGGGGTATTTTTCTATTTCTGGTTCAACACTGAATAGAGAGCACAAAGAAAGAATATACTCTACCAAATACAGAGGCAATATCTGAATTCCTGACTCTCTTTATGGGAATTGGATGTTTCCTACTTTTGTTGTGTTTAATAACATCTTGATGCCTCTGGAAAAAAAACACAAATTCTTACCACCCTGTGCATACATGGGTTGTAAATGTAGTGATGCACTGAAGAAAAATTGAATGTTTTAGCAAAAGATACTGTCTTAACAGTTCTGGCACATCAGTATACTTTAAAAAAATCTAAGGATAATCTTGTTACTAAAATTATTGCTACTTTGGTATTAATAGAAAACCTTCTTATTCTTAGGGTTATTTTAAGATAAAGAATAATGATTTTTAAAGTTTCTTNNTATATATATATATAATAAACTCCAGAGATCAGTTTTTTCCTCAAGTGGACATATTGAGATTTTGCATGTTTCTTCTGTTTGAACTGAGGAATTTCAACAATAGCAACAGAAAGCCATACCCAGTGATTGGTTTGGGGTATCACAGGGTTTTGATCAGGTTTGAACTTTTACATGTTATTCATTACAGTTTATGGTCTGAAATAACACCATTATTTGAAATTATTTTGTCTTCAAAATATTAAAAAAGGAAGTATGACCAACTTTGATGCTTTTTCCCCCAATATATTTTGGAAAGATGAAACAAACTGAAATGAGTCTTTTCTCACAAGCAGATTAGACTTTGATGAATTTGTGCTTTCCAAATACAAGGAAAGGTGTTAAAATAATCTTAGCCAGTACTTTGATATTCTCTTCCTCTTCCCTTTAGCTTTAATAACAGGCACCTTTATTTCTAGCCCAGTAGCTTTTTATATTTAAAACCAAATAGGAGTATTCTGGAAGAGTTATTAGATAGTCTAAAATACACTTTGAATGACTTCACACTAAACCGGTTAAAAATCTGCCCTTCATGCTTTCTGTCATTGGTCACAATAACTTTTGCAATATTTTTTGTTTCTTCTTAACAAAGATTGAAGTTTTGTTTGTTATTCTTGGCCTTTAAAGACTAAGTAAATCATGGAATGTGTCTGAATTAAAAAGTTTCAGTGTTATCTGGAAACCTCAATGGTTATATTATCAACAAAGTAGATAGAAGTCCAAAAATAATTTTTAATTTGCTAGGAAGCTGAGCTGTAAAACCTAACCTCATTAGGTTCTCTCTCACAGTTTTCATTCAAAAATAATAATCTCAGAAGTGAATTCAGTAGTCTGTGAGGATGTAACAGTACAAATTTCCACATCAAAGTGCCACCAGCACTTGATATTTTATCTAAAGTATATTCTATAGTGTGAGATATGCAATCTCTTTCAAGTCACATGCTGCTACTCTTGCTACTAGTTAAAGCCTTATTGCAGAAATAGTCTTTCTGAGATTAATTTAGCAACATAGGTGAGAGTATGTGTGCCATATTTTTATCAATAAAAGCTACCATAGCCCCTTAGTTCGGTCCAGTTGCTCAGACTCATTGGTTTACAGATACTTGCTAAACTGGGTAGTAAAAAAAAGAAATAAGTGGAATATAATGCAAAGGAAAAAACCAAGCCTTTCAGATTAGCAGACTGACTCAGGAGAGATGGGTTTATATTGATCATGAAGTACATCAATGTCTATAGAACGACTTGCTAGCAAGGTTCTTTGGTTTGTCATCCCAGTGGAGGTATGGGATGGAGTGCCATATAATAGCAAAGACACAAGCGATATTGATGGGTTAGAAGTCATAGAAGTGCCTGGGAAAGGTCAGGTAGAAATAAAGACTTTTCCCCCCAAAAAGGCGAAAGGATCAATAGCCCAATTGAAGTGCATCTACACTAACACACGCATCATGGACAACAGGAAGAGCTAGAAGGCATTGTGCAGCCGGAACACTGTGATATAGTTGCCATCAAAGAAATAAGGCACAATGATTCACACAACTGAAGTGCTGCACTGGATGGCAATAAAATTTTTAGAAGAGTCAGACCAGGAAGGACCGATGTTGGAGTGGCTTTGTATGTTAGGGAGTGTTTTGATTATATTAATGATGGTGATGATAGGGTTAAGTGTCTATGGCTAAGAATCAAGAGAAAGTCCAACAAAGCAGCTGGTAGTTGGGAGTCTGTTATAGATTGCCCAGTCAGAATCAAGGAGGAGATGAAATATTCTCTGGTATAGGTAGAGGTAGCTGGTAGAGAGGTCTCACAGTCACTACCACTTGTTCTCATGGGGGACTTCAACTTACCAGACATCTGCTGAGGAAACAGTCTAGGAGATTCCTGAAGTGTGTGGAAGATACATTACTGACAGAGTTGGTAAGCAAGCTAACAAGGGAAGCTGTCCTGCTAGGCCTGTTATTTGCAAACTGAGAAGGATTCATGGGTGATATCTTGGGAATAGTGATCACAAAATGACAGAGTTTTTTTGGAGAGGTAAGAAGGGAGGTTAGTAGATCTATCACCTTGGACTCCTGGAGGGCAGACTTTGGTCTGTTTAGGAGGCTGGTTGTCAGAGTCTTTGGGAAGGGGCCAAAGGAAGGGCAAAGGAGTCCAGGAAGACTGGACATTCTTAAAGAAGGAAATCTTTAAGGTGCAGGAATAGGCTGTCCCCCATGCTGTTAGACAAGCTGCTGGGGAAGAAGACCATGCTGGCCAAACCAAGAGCTCTAGCTGGAACTCAGGATGAAGTGGAATGTTTATGCCCTATAGAAGAAGGGACAAGCCATGCAGGAAGACTACAAAGATTACATGAGGTTATGAAGGGAGAAAATGAGAAGGGCCAAAGCCCAGTGAGAACATGAGCTAGTGCTCAAAAAGATAATAAAAGTAGTTCTATAAATAAGTTAAAAACAAAAAGAGGGCTAAGGATAATCTCCGTCCTTTATTGGATGCAGGGGGGAAACATAGTGACCAAGGATGAGGAAAGGTTGAGGCACTTAATGCCTTCTTTACCTTGATTCTTAATAGGAATACTTATTGTTCTCTGAGTACCCAGGCCCCTAAGCTAGAGGACAGGGACAGGGAGCAGAATGAACCCTCCACTATCCAAGTGAAAATGTTAGCAAGCTGCTAACCACTTAGACATACACAAGCCTATGAGGCTAGTCCGGGTCCATCCAAGGCTACTGAGGGATCTGTGGAAGTACTCACCAAGGCACTTTTCATCATTTATCAGCAGCCCTGACTAGCGAGGGAGGTCCCAGGTGACTGCAGGTTAGCAGTAGTGATGCCCATCTACAGGAAGGGCCAGAAGGAGGATCTGGGTAACTACAGGCCTGTTTGACCTTGATGCCAGGGAAGGTTGTGCAGAAAACTGCATAAAGTCCCACCATGTAGGTAATAGGACACAGTCAGCATGAGTTTATGAAAGGTAGGTACTGCTTGACTGTATGACAGGTTGACCTGCCTAGTGGACATTAGTAAAGCCTTTGACACTGTTTCCCACATCATTATCCTGGAGAAACTGGCTGCCCACAGCTTGGATGGGTGGATGTTTCACTGGGTAAAAAACTGGCTGTATGGCCAGGAGCCAAAAGTGGTGGTATATGGGGCTAAGTCCAGTCTGTGGTCAGTCACAAGTAGTGTTCCCAGGTCTCAGTTCCGTTTAACATCTTTATCAATGAACTGGATGAGGGGATCAAGTTCACCCTTAGTAAGTTCACAGATGACATCACATTGTGTAGGAGTGTTCATCTGCCTGGGGGTCACAACAACCCCATGCAGTGCTACAGGCTTGGGGAAGAGTGGCTGGAGAGCTGCCTGGTGGAAAACAACCCGGAGTGTTGGTTGACAGTCAGCTGCAGATGAGTCAGCAGTGTGCCCAGGTGCCCAAGAAGTCCAGTATTATCCTGGCCTGTATGAGAAACAGTGTGGCCAGCAGGACTAGCCAAGTGACTCTGTATTTGGCCCTGATGAGACCACACCTCAAATACTGTGTCCAGTTTTGGTCCTCACTACAAGAAAAAGACATTGAGGTGCTGGAGCATGTTCAGAGAAGGGTGATCAAGCTGGTGAGGAGTCTGGAGAAAAAATCTTATGAGGATTATCTGAGGCAACTGGAGAAAAGAAGGCTGAGGGGAGACCTTATCACTCTCTACAACTACCTGGAAGAAGACTGTAGCAAGGTGGGGATCAGTTTCTTGTCCCAAGTAACAAGTGATAGGACAAGAGGGAATGGCCTCAAGTTGCATCAGAGGAGGTTTAAAATGGATATTAGGACAAATTTCTTCACTGAAACAGTTGTAAAGCACTGAACAGGTTGCCCAGGGAAGAGGTTGAATCCCTGGAGATATTTAAAAGATTGTAGATGTGGTGCTGAGGGAGGTCTTTTAGTAGTAACACGGCAGTGCTAAGTTAATGGTTGGACTTGATGATCTTAAAGGTCTCCTCCAACCACAATGATTCTGTGACTCTATGAGAAAACTGAGGATGAATTTTAGAAGCAACTAGATTCAAAATAAGTGGTAAATGAAAAATTCCCATTTTTAAGACAGGTTTTTGAATGATAGGACACAGTGTTGAAATATAGAGTATGATAGAAAGCAGCTAGATGCAAAGAAGCTGTGTCCAGCCCCGTGGTTTCACCGCAGTTAAACCCAGCAATGAAGAAAAAACAATGAAGTTTGACATACCTCTGGCTAGTCTACTATAACCTCTGGCCTAACTAAATGTACAATTATATGTTCAGCACTCATCAGACACCAAGGTCCAGTGCTGGAGCTAGACTGAATTTGCTTACGGGGAGAATTTTTGGGCATTGTGTGTTCAGTTATCAGAACATGACAGACAGTGAGTCAGTGGAAGCCCTGAGAAGTGGCATCATCAGCAAAACATTTGACCACACTGCTGATGGGAAGGGTGCGTTAATGACACTGATAATGTTTTGGAACTGACATTGTAAAGATTAGTTTACCGTAAAAATTACTCTGGACAAAGTAGGTCACATAGAGGTTGATCATATCAAAGCTATTTAGCCATCACATCCTTAATTTTAAACTGTGCTTGCTGCCTTTGTGCTGTGGGTGAAAAATACACATTACAAAGGTTTAGCATTTCTTTCCTTAGATAATTTGGGAGAAATGTTTGATTATTTTTCAACACAGTAATGAATTCTGCTACAGCAAATATACTGCAGTTGATAAAAACAAACCATTTGAAAGACTGTCAGAGATGTATATAGAAAATGACAGCTACCCCCTTTGGTGTTCTTAAAATAACAGACTTTAAAATTAAAAACAACTATAATTAACTTTTACAAATGTTGGGATGCAGAGCAGAATCATCTGGCAATAATTTCCAGGATGTTCAAGATTCTGATTTGGCTCTCCATTCCCTCTAATTTGAAGCAAAACCTCCTTCCTACCAGTATACTGGCAGTAACAGGTGGATGGCCTGTAATTGGACGTGGGTCACTGACATGAGTTATCTCTTTATAAAGAAAAACAGCTCCATACTCTTATAGTGTGACATGAATCCCATTCTCAAAGGAATGTACCAGACGCATAAGAGGAGTAAGGAGATTGACCAGACAACTCTGTCCGAAAATGATAAAATTCCCCAAGAGTAACTAAGTGAAAAAGTTGTGCCACTGGGAATCCTTATTCTTTGCTAGCTTCCTTCTAGTTTCAAGGGCCAACAAGGAGAAAACAAACAATTAAATGAAGAGACATTTAGTTCATGTGCCCTCATCTCCTACAGTGGTGAGGAAAGGTTTGATTCCTACACTACAAGCCAAGAAAAGGGCCTACAGTGACGGACGAGGCATAACCCTCATCTCACCATAGAAAACCACATGCAATGGCATACTGCATTTAAAAAAAAAGATATACTATTTGGCTTTTCTGAATACTGCTCCAGAAATTCAAAAATTTAACCAAAAACTGATACATTTTTTTTGCATGTTTTTAGAACCTCTGTTACACTTGATAATTCTGGAGGAGCTTACTGAGAAAGTAGTAGAAGATGAAAGTTCTGGAAAGCTGCAGGAATTCTTCTCCAGTGGCAGAATACACTTGAATCTATTTCATAGTCTTTACCTCAAAAGACCTTTATGCCTTACAAAACCAGGACAAAGTAGCATTGTATCTCTCTTCTATAGAAACGCCAGATACTTACATTTAAGTTTCTCTTTAGTTTCTCTAATGCAAAATTACCCAATCCTACTGTTAAAGAGTATTCATAAGACATTAAGGAAATATTTGGGTTTGTCCATTAATATTACATTTAGGAAAGTGACTCATCTGAAAGAATTACAAGAAGGATTTATCCAACATTTTTGTATTTATTTTAACCTGTTCTCCTTTGACATATGTGTAAAGACTAATGAACCAGAACATGTTATTCCAGACACAAATAACCTCACCTATGCAAAGGTATATGCCAAAGCTTTGCTGTTAGGAGGATAAATCATTAAATCTCACAATGTCTCCAAGAGCTGCTTTTTTCCTAACATCTCAGTGGTAAAGGGCCTCCAACTTTACGATGATTTGGTTGTACAAGGTGCAGTACTTGAAAACATCTGTACAACTATTTAAACCTTGCAAACTGTTTAATTTCACTGGTGTTATGTGAGGTTTTCAGTAGCTCTGTTCAGAGCAGGACCTGATTCAGAGTCTAATAAAAAGACTTGACAACCGATTTTACAGTAAAACATAACTCCAGCACACTGAGCAAAAAGTCATCATAACAGATGCAGAACATCAATTCCATTGTACTAGAAAAGGAAAAGGCAGCTTCCTTCTTTTCAGAAGGAGTGTTCTGCCATTGTGGAAAACAGATTTAAACACAAAAGGTAGTGATCCTGCATGTTCTGATAGTAATTTTCTGCTCTTTTCTCAGCTGAAAACACTAGATACTCAGTTATTATTTTCACATGTTCTCTTCAGTCAATTGAAGGTGATGCTCTACAGGATGATGATGGGTATTTTTGCTTTAATCTACCACAACAGAACAGTAAATAAAAAGTGGCTCAAACCTTAACTACATGAAGAGAAATGGAAGAGGAAATAATACTGAATAGCTAGCAGAAATATAGTGACAATTAATTGCCAACATTAATCAATTAAAAATGTGCTTCAATATTACCTCTTCTACAGATATGCACAATCCACCTGTCTATATGCCATCTTCTACCCCTTGAGCTGATAACAGTGATTGAGGGATTGTTGTGGGACTTTTACCTACTGAAAGAAGATAAAAAAAGTGGGAATAAACTGAGATTCACAGATGACAGTAGGTGTATGCAAAGGTAAGAACAGAAAGAAGGCAAACCACACACACTAAAGCAATTTGTATGCCTTCAACTGTTTTAAAAGTTCTTGTCTTCCAGATTCCACATGTGAGGAACTCTCTTCATTTTTACAGCCCTTCTGTCCTGCCCAGTGCCATTATGAACAAAACATTTTATTGACTCATCTGGATCCAGCTTCAGAAGGGATGCATCCCATTGTCAATGTACAACAATAGAGGAAGCAGTCTTTCTGTGGCATCTCTTCAGCAAATTGATCTACGAAATTCTCAGAATATAATGTCCCAAACAGTCTTACTCCCAAATAGAACAGTTGTTATGCTCTGGAAGTATCTGATAGGTACATTGCAGATATGCAGGTACAAACAAAACTTTTTATTTTTGCTCCCTTATGCTGGTGTAACACTGACAAATTGACTCCAATTAGGTAATTTGTGGTAACTTGATATGGTAATTTGTGGAACTTAATATGCTTCACTGATAGCTCTCTTACTGCAGACAAGCAACAAACTTAAAATTCAGAACATTTAGTGAAGATTCATTAAGAACTGAAATGCATTTGAGAAATTTGCCTTGGGGTTTGAATGAGCAGGAGTCAATTTATTGTCTATGATTGAAACCAGGAAAGCTTTGAACCCAAATCCTAAGGAGAAACTCAAGTAATCCAAACCTGTAAATTACACAAACACAGAAAAAAACAGTTTGCTCCAAGCTCAGCGAAACAGAATAGTTATGTCTGGAAAAGGTCTCGTACAGACCCATAAACTTATAATTGCTAGGGGAAAGCATTCTGCAAATGATGTAGAAATTTCATCTGAACAAGTGCAAAAGCATTCACTGAGATTAATGATGGCAGGAACTGCAGGGAGGAAGATGGAGAGAAAAATAGACAGATACTCCTTTCACAGCATCAATACCTTGTCTTTCTGAATTCTGCTGAACTGTTATCAACAATATCTCACAAGAAAACACTCTTTCCCTACAAGACTCTGCATTTGCAAGTACTGCAGCAGTCTCTGTGATTTCTGCTGGTGTGTTTTTAGATCACTTTCATGTTTTATCTTGAATAGAAAAGCGTGGGACCCAGCTTTCCTACAAATTATTTTGGAGCATGAATTAGATTCAGGCTACATCTTTACAGATGGTTAAGTCATGGATCACTGTCACCAAAGGGAGAGAAGCATTTCTCCAATTCCATCCCATGTCCTGTTTCTTCACTCTCTCACTCCTCATCCCGATTCCAGATTATTTCCTCCCTTGAGCCAGTTAAGGACTTGACTGACCCCTTCTGCTAGCAGAATAAGCAGAATCCATCTCAGCACAAGACTACCCAATATTTTTCTAGATTATTTTTTTGCCATATTTACAAACTACAGGAGCAGTGAGCACCAGAACAGCCACAAGCAGTCACAAGCACATGGCAGAGATGGATGGGGAATGCAAGGTGAGGAGAAAAGGACAAGAGAACACAACCTGCTGCTCAAATTGACTGACTTATCAGGTCAGCTTTCCACATCTTGGCATGGTAACTTGATTTTGAAATTTGTTTAAAAACTCACATTGGAACCTGCCACTTATCTTCTGACTATCTGGACTGGTTACCTGTATTCATCCCTCTCTTTTCCTGATCTGCCTGTTTTTTCATTTCCTTGTCTCTCTCCTTCAGCTTCTCAGCTCTCACATTCATTCTTGCTCCCCTTGCCATGTCTCTATTTCATTATCCACAACTAACACCCACCCTCACCTCTCTCCATCCCAGCATGAGTGCAGCCAGTGCAAAACAAGCACATACAACTCCTCAGACTTGCACAGGAGTACAGCAAAAGAATCATAGGATCATAGAATCATGGAACTGTTTGGGTTGGAAGGGAACTTTAAAGGTCATCTAGTCCAACCCCCCTTCAAAGAGGAGGGACATTTTCCACTAGATCAGGTTGCTCAGAGGCCCAACCAAGCTGACCTTGAATGTTTCCAGTGATGTGGCATCTATCACCTCTGAGCAACCTGTTCCACTGTTTTGACACCCTCAGCATAAAAAATGTCTTCCTTATATCTAGTTTGATAGGTCTGTGTCTCTCCTGTGCTGAGGACCCCAGAGCTGGACACAGTACCTCAGGTGGTGTGTCACAAGAGCTGAGCAGAGCAGAGGAGAAAAATCACCTTCCTCCGCTTGCTGGCCATGCTTCTATTGATGCAGTCCTCGATGCACGTGGCTTTCTGGGCTGCGAATGCACATTGCCAGCTTTTCATCCACTGGTATCCCCAACTCCTTCTCAACAGGGCTGCTCTCAATCGCTTCCTCCCAGTGTCAGTGCTGGGGGTTGCCCTGACCGAGGAACTCTGCACATGGCCTTGTTGAACCTCATAAGGTTCACATGGGCCCATTTCTCAAGTTTGTGCACATCCCTCTGGATGGCAAATCTTCCCTTATCCCCCTCACGTTTTGTAAATCCACTTAAAAACAACTGTGTCCAACAGTCAGTATCTATTTCTATCTGCTGCATATGAGTAAATACATCCTTTGTAATGTGTAGATGTTTTAAACTAAACTTCCTTACAAGTTGCATAACAACAGAGACCACAGCTGGATGTTAAATACTAATAATTCAGGTTTCAAACTACTCTGACCTTTCTTTCACCCAGCATTTTAATATTTGTGTCTCATTTGGTCCAATTCCCAACAGTACTTTCTTAGAAGTTTCTTTCAAAAGAATTCAGGCTGCTCATATGCTGTAACCACCAACCAGACACTAACCCAATCAAAGTACAAGTCTCTGTCATGTCCCATATCGTGGAAAACATTGCTTATGAGTATGAAGCAGTTTTTAATGAAACCAACACAGCTCAGCCTTCAGCGCAGACCCAGCACAACAGCTGAGGAATTTCAGTAGCTGCCCTGCAAGTGCTTCTCTCAGTGGGAGGGTTTTCTGCAGCACTGGAGATGTAAGCTCTCTTATTCCTGCACACGTGGAAAAAAGGATGGAGGAACTGTCACTGTTTGAGCTACCCAGCAAGAAAATGGGCCTGCAGGCAATTAAATACTCTCAGTTTTATATGTGTGAGGAGTGAAAGACACCTAAAGCCTCACATCTACAGTCAGAGGCATGGTGAACCTAAGGGCACGGAAGAGTTTGCACGGGTAAGGGAGTGAGCAATACAGGGAGCAGAAGCCCATGACAAAGGTGGAAGCTAATTTGGGGCTCCCCTGTTTCTGGAACAGGCTCCTCAGGCAGAAAAATGCTGCTTTTTATGGAAATAGACTATGGAATGCTGATTGGGCAAACAGATACTTGAGATATAAAAATGAGATCCAATGAAATTAGATCCATTGCTCCATTAGATCCAACTGCTCCATTTCCTTGGAAAGAAGCTGGATATATTAGCCAATATTCCAGCAGCACAACTAGCTATTCAGACTTTTTGTTTTTCATATTTGACAGCCTAGGTTGTGTACCCAATTTCCTACCTTGTGAAGTGTCAGTGGACCTCTAATTGCATTTTCTGAAACTGGATCATGGCTTCTGAAGCTTGAAGATAGACTGTTGAAAGTTCTGATTAAATATTGATTCTTACATTCAACAAATTGGTTGTAAATAGCAGATGCCCAACATAGAACACACAGATCTCCCTATCATAGATAAGTTCCATTTTGCAGTTAATGTATTTGGCTGTATTAAAACTGTAAAAAGAAGGATTGATGTACATTTTATAATTATTACCCAGAAATATATCATAGAATTGTCCAGGCTGGAAGGGACCTCCAAGTACCTTCTGACAGTTACACAGTAACCATTTGGAGAACAAACTGGTGAACAGTTCAGTGGATTCAGCTATTGAAACAAAAAATATAGTCAGCTGGAAATGACATGCTATTCAAGCACAAATTAGCACATAAAAAGAGCAGTTATCTCTGTGAAACTGTTCCAGGTACTAAGACATTGATGGCAGACTCTAGCAGTAATTGGTCCAACAAGAAACAACTCTGGGAATCTAATTGACTTGTATCTCCAGAAGAAACTGAATCTTTATTTGGTGTAGAGGGACTTGGCTGAGCCCGTGAGGAACACTTTTTGGTTGCTTTCCTAATACTTTCTTGATGAAAAATGAGCTTCTACTATCCAGTAGTTTAATAATATAGTACTTGCAGTCAGAACCACAGGATTACATGCTGCTTTACAGAAACACTATACTGTATATTCTGCCAACTACTAGCTCTTACTCCACAAGTACAGAATGACTTTCTAGAAATTGAGTTTTCAATTAATTCCTTTATATGTGCATCTATACAAACTTTAAAGTAGTTCCTTTTAATGTTTTAGTAATGGACACTCTGTGCTAAGACTCTGTAGAAATAAATCACCAATTTCAGAGATCTGAAGACTGTGACAGACTAGAGTGTAGGAAAATGTAAATCAGAGACTATTACTCTAGCTAAAATAATTATCCTTTTTATTTACTTTTTTTTTTTCTTTTTTAGTATCCTGGTTCAATAGGCTGTTTTTGAAATGTTCACTTCTCCTTCACACTGGCAGGACTCTACTCTGAGACCCTTGGGCCAGCATAGTGAGAATAACTTTTCCTTGCAACTGTGCTTAAAGGATACTAAATATATTGCTTATTTTCCTTGGCTTTTCATAAGCTTCTTTTAAATCATATAATTTTCTGCTCTCACCATAGGATTTTCTCAGCTCCCAATTACTCAACTCCCACTTAACAAGTTGTCAAGCAACAACCAAAGCAATAAAAGACGTGTTTCTGTAGAATTGCAAATTATTTATTGTTTATAGGTAGCTGAAAATTAGCCTAACCAATCCTGGGAAAAAAAAGAACAATAGGAACTAACTCCTAGTAGTTGGAGTGGTTGGCAATGTTAAAAAGAGAATTTCAAGACTGAGAACAAAAGTGTAATTACAGAGATGCTGTTCCAGGTCATTCTTGTCTCTTTCGAGAATTCACAAGTATCTGCTCCCTACCTGCCTTCCCTGCCCCTGACTGCTATCTGCACAATCACTGGCTCCTTGCATCCAGTCTATTCTGACAGGAAGTGTGATATTTCAGCTTCGGCTTTATGGCATCCTTGAGGAGATGGACTCCCAAAATAGGGAAGAGATGAGGAAAATGGGCACACAGGCTTCCTCTCCACATGACTGCAGGCCCTTTGTATGAGAAAATTTATGAATCAAGCCTGCTTTCACAGTAGTCTGCTGACCTTCAGACATCCTACCAGACCTATTAGTGGGATCCAACAAGTCTTGCCTGTCAAGCAAGTATCTGCCATAATGCATTCACTCTTGCAAAATATTTCAGTTTGCTCTTTAAAAAAAAAGAAATTAATAAAATTGACGCATGAAACAGCAGCTTCACAACCTTAGAGGTTTATAAAGAAGGTATGTTTATTCAGTGCTGCATGCACACAGGATCACTCCCAAAGGTGTGTGCGCTGATCACGGTCATTTTCTGGGGTTATATGTCCTAAATATTACATATTTGTGAGATTACATAATATGCCTATACATATTCAGTAGCTATCCTTGCTTCGTATTAAAATTAGTTCTCTGCCCCTTTGCATCTGTGCCGTACTTGGTAGTGGTCGTTAGGGGTCTCAGGGATGAAGTTAGTAGTCTTCTTCACTGTAAACTTTTCACCCCTGATGTTTTGCACAAGCTCAGCTCATCCCTGGAGCTCATTGAGGCCTCAGGTCTGGTTTTTGGTAATTTTCATGGCCTTG
>VZRU01013404.1:64315-76014 GCA_013398155.1 Pedionomus torquatus
TCTTCTCTTCTCTTCTCTTCTCTTCTCTTCTCTTCTCTTCTCTTCTCTTCTCTTCTCTCTTCTTCTATTCTCCTTTTCTTCCCTTCATCAGAGCTGTGCTGGCAACAATTCAGGCAAATTTGGCAAATGTTAAAAATCAAATCTGCCTACAAACTTGGCCATTCTATCTTCTGGAAACAGGCCAACTCACCTCCCACCTGATGGCTTGGGCTCATGGCCATGTATTGTTTAGCTGAGAAACGAGAGATGTAGGGGGAAAAATCCAGAAGCAGCAGAAGAGGGAGGAACAATATTTTCTGCTGACTCTCTTGCCTTAGTTCTTGGCCCCACTCAATGTGTCTGGTATTGTCATTTTTTCTTCTCCTCCTTATATTGCCTTGGCTTAAAAAAAAAAAAAAAAAAAAAAAAAAAGGGGAAATGGAGAATGGTTTCCAACCAGAAAAGCTTATGGCATGGTGGAAAAAATGTATACTTCTGGACAGAGCAGGTAAGAAATGAAAGTAGCTCACAAGTTTCTGCTAAAGGAATTGGAGTGGGGAGCTCCTTTATAATAGGCAGAATGCAGCACATACCTTTTCCAAATGAAAATGATCACAACTAAAATTAGTGGCAGACCTAATATTTAGCAGTCTTCCCCTATTAACACTCACAGCATCTCAGAGGAATGTGAGCACATCTACCTTACAGCATGCTGGTCTCTAGTAGAGTTCAGCAGAAAAATAGAAAAGAAAAAAAAAATCTAGGTAATACACATAATTCAGCTGTAAATACTGAGGACAGTTACTGTTAAGACTGATTGCATCCTAAAATGCATAGAAGGCTAAATAATACTTTGGAATTCATTTAAAGGCTATCAATGGCTGATCATTTCCCTCCTGCATTACCAGGCATTCCTCAAAAACTGTAAAAGAGTAGTAATTCATCTAGCTATTACTGTAAGTGTTGAACACAATTGAGTTCTTACCTCAGTTACTTGCCTAGTTACATCCTTCCTTCACTTATAAGACCATGTTTTGTCCTTAATAGAATAGGAATAAACAGTTTCAAACACTGAAACAGAAGTTACAGGTAAAGCGCTGACAGTGCATATAAAGGTATGTCTTTGTGGTTTACCATGTGAAAGGGGCATTGGTTTGGTTAAATCCTAGATTGCCATTTTGTACTGTATCCAAGTGAATCAGAGGGTAAGAAGCAGAATCCATTAGTCCTGTGTCAAATATCATGACAACAGCATAAGGCAAAATACGTTCCAAAAATTATATTTGCAAAAAATAGAATTTATTTTTATTTGTAGGCATATAAAATTGAACAGAAAAATTTAGAAGGATACTTATCTGCCCTGGCAGAGCCACTTTAGTTTTAAGATGGTGAGAACACTACTTATAAACAGTGTTATGAAAAATAGCCTTTCATGTGCAATTTAAAAGAAACTTTATTTCCACAGCAGAAGTAAGAAACCATCCATTTGCAAAGGTGTTTCCATGTTTAATAAATAAACTACATTGGGATTAAATTGGGATTAAAGATCAATTTGTGTAATTCATAGTAATCTTTAGAGGAAACTATATATTCTGTGACCTAGGAAAAATTCTTAATATTTTTTTAATTTATTCCACTGATAGCTGCAAGATCAGATGAAAATACACAACATCACTTTTGAAAATAAGGAGGTTTTATGTGAAATTTTGAAAATGTTGTAATAACAGACTTTGGAAAGAGCACAGCTAAATATGCAGCTTCCCCAGAAAGGCTGTGGAGGAATAAAAAATATCTGCAAAGGAGAAGAGCTAGGGAACTGACAGAGATCCCACCCACTCAGAATTCACACAAGGAAGAGATCACTTGACTACCACACATCCGGAGGCTCCTGAACAATTACAAGTGAACTCATGTTGAATTCTTCAGAAGTCTTCTGGAAATCCCCTTTGGAAAAAAATATTTAAGCAGTGGGTTTCTTTCCCTTTTCAAGCATAAGTACGCATATTCCACATGACACCTGTCTGGAATATGAAATAACTAAAGAAACATATATGCCTATTTTGTCAGAAATACACTTCCATGGCATTTCAACCAGGCTAATGCAGTCTTTATATGTAAGACTGTAGGACATTTAAAAAAATCAGACTTTGAAAAACTCACTTTTCAATAATTATTAACTCCATTCTGGGTCCATTTGTGAAAGGATGATGATAAATAGTTTTTCTTTTTCATTTTGTTTCAATAAATATCAAAGATCTGCATTTATATTTGATTCCAAGTTTTCCAAACATTAATGTATTTTTGATGATGAAATGCTGCATGTATTTACACATACGACAGCATCTTGTCTTAGATGGCATTGTACAAGATGTGAATGACTGGAGAATTTGTTGTGTCATGACTTTTCCTAGTCTCAGAAAAAACAGATTTCATTTCTGTGAGCATGAACACTTTTAAATTTAACTTTTCCTCTCTGTTTTTCTTTCCTTCAGCTCCCAACACCATCTGGAGAAAGAGATGGAAGCCCCTGGCAACTCCTTACTGAAGACAGAGGGTGACTAGCGGCTATGCAAGATGGAAAATAGCATTAAATTCAAATTGCAATATTTTCTTATGCAACAGGGAGATCTTTCTCAAGACCCTGCACACATAAAATTAACTAAGTAACATCCTAAACATCACCATTTTTCACTCGAAGTGAAAGGCATATTTTTTGACCTTGTCATTTCTAGCATAAGCACATATAACAGCACGTGTCAGTATCTATGTATAAAAATTCAGAAACATAACACTCCACTGCACACACTTTTCCCCCCGGGGAGAGAGTGAGCGAACAAACACATGCCAGATGGTAGTCACATTGCTCAGTGCACTACTGGAAGGCACTCAGTTATTGCAGCGACAAACACAACTTACAGTAAAAGCAGAAAGTCTCTATAAAGCAGCCACTTTTTGATGCTGTGTGTTTGTATACCACTTAGCACAATGGAGTCCCTGAACATAGCAGTCAAACAAAGGACAGTGACATTCCCAGATTTTATGAGTAGATGTAGAGGCCAAAAAGTGGATCAAAAACAAGGGCTCTGGTTTAAGTTTGTCTTTTAGTCCTCCGTACCACCACTACAACATAATGCTAAGAATAAGACTAAAAGCATACAAACAACTATTTTTAAACTTCAAAGAACTTCAAAATATTTTCTGGTTAAAAGGTTAACATTGTCAGCCCTCAGATTCAATACTCTATACTTGCATACATTCTCTTAATTAAGTTATAAATATTAATAATTTCCTTTTATTGCAGGGTAGATATGGCAGCATGGTTTGATTACCTGATATTTTCCACTACAAAGCATTCTTCAGGAAACTGTACTTTGAGATTTGTACTGAAGGCCCATGATTTTGTCAGCCCTTAAAAATCAGCAGGCATAAATTATCAGGTGGCAACTTGTCTAAAATTTATTCTACGAAATTTCACTCAAATTTTGCAGGATGAAACAGCCACTCAAAATGGGTGAGATTTTGTACTTAAAATAGCTGCAGAAACTGAGGTCCATCCCATAGTTCACGTAAGAAGTGGGTACTCCCTGAGTTTTCAGGAGTCGCAGCAAACTCTAGATCTACAAGGCAGTTGTTAATGGTGCTTAATATTATAATGTGTGATTACCTATTTGCCTTAGAAAAACCACACAAGTCTGAGCAAATTATGTTAAAATAGTGGCAACCGAAGCTCTTGTGCTTCACTGTGCAAGCTGGACTCAGTTTGTTTTTGCACGGCAGCTGAAACAGATGGCCAGTAAAAGGGAGGTAGATGGCCGATAGTAAATCTGGCACTTCCTTACTTCTGGGAATCTGATTTTTCTATCTAAATGACAACCTTCTTGTTCTAAGCACATGAGTATTATTCAGTGGCTGTGGGCCAGCTCATATAAGAAGGTTATGTCATTCAGGACTTTATTCAGCAGCTAATTGTAATTACATTAAGCTTACAGTGAGTTGGAAGACCAGAAAATGTACAGTTGCACCTGTAATGACAAATTTTCAAAGTCTGCAATGATGGAGGTTGCGACTTGGACAGCACTAATGGGTTGATGAGCTGGAGAAGTTCATAAGTGGACAGGAGCACTGACAGTTGCTTATAGAATGATAGAATCATAGAATCATCCAGGCCAGAAATAACATCCAAAAGCCATATAGTTCAACCTTCCTGCAGTTGCAGGGACACCCCCAACCAGACCAGGTTGCCTAGGGATTCATCAAGCCTCACTTTGAATATCTCCAGGGAAGGAGCCTCAACCACCTCTCTGGGCAAACTGTTCCAGTGTTCCACCACCCTCACAGTAAAGTACTTGTTCCTAATATCCAACCTAAATCTGCTCTTCACCAGCTTAAAGCTGTTGCCCCTCGTCCTATCATTGTGGACCTTTGTAATCAGACTCTCCCCAGCCTTCTTGCAGGCCCCCTTTAGGTACTGAAAGGCTGCGATTAGGTCTCCAAGGAGCCTCCTCTTCTCCAGGCTGAACAACCCCAGTTCCCTCAGCCTATCCTTGTAGCAGAGGTGCTCCAACCCTCTGATCATTTTCATGGCCCTCCTCTGGACCTGCCCATCAGGTCCATATCCTTCCTATATTGAGGGCTCCAGACCTGCACACAGGACTCCAGGTGGGGTCTCACCAGAGCAGAGTCAAGCGGCAGAATCACCTCTCTAGATCTACTGGCAACACATCTTTTGATGCAGCCCAGGATGTGATTGGCTTTCACCCAGAAAGTGCAAGTGCAAGTATGCAAGTGCAAGTGCACACTGCCTGCTCGTGTCCAGTTTCTCATCCATCAGAGGAAGTCCCTTTCCTCAGTGCTGCTTTCTAATACCTCATGCACTAGTCTGCATTGATAGCCAGGATTGTTCCAGCCCAGGTGCAGAACCCTGCACTTGCTCTTGTTGAACCTCATGAGGTTCTTCTGGGCCCACCTCTCCAGCCTGTTGAGGTCCCTCTGGGTGACATCCCATCCTTCTAGTGTGTTGACAACACCACACAGCTTGGTGTTATCTGCAAACTTGCTAATGGTGCATTCGATCCCCCTTTCTATGTCATTGATAAAAATGTTGAACAGGACCGGTCCCAGCACGGATCATTGAGGGACACCACTTGTGACTGTTATCAGGTGTTTCACTGCATCCATGTATTTTCAGTATGAGGGATAAAGTGCCTTCAAGGCTCAAGTCTAGAGGTCTATAAGTAGTACTTCAGTATTTCCTCCATCGCTAAAATGCACATATAAATTTAGAAGACAGAGAGAGTCAATCAAAATCTGAGGATTTAAATGACTGGGCATTTTATTGCTGTTCTAAACCAACTAAATTTAGGAAAGGGCCCTCACAATGTCGTTGCGATTTTCTGCACAAGATGAGCTCTTGCTCTACTATCATTTTATATCATAATATTACTAGCATAAAATAGGGCACAGTTAGAGAAATGCTGAGGATTTTTCTCATCCTACATGTTCCTTTCATTCATTTTTGGCATCCAGGCATTTCTATTTGTCATGCTGTAATGGATTTCTTGGCATCCAAATGGCTTTGTCAATACTACTGAACTCTCAGAAACTTAATATATATATTTAGTTAAAGCCTCTGTGTTGTCATTTTAATTGAAAAACTAGGCATTGACCAATAAATGTTGTAGCTGAGGCTCAGATAAATATTCACTAATAAATTGGATATTTCACATGTAAATTCAGGAATTCTACAACAAATAATCACATAACCTATTTTAAGCATATCAGTGAATTACATGCCATTAAAACTAATACAAATATATACTTATCAGAAACAGAGAAAGATTTAAGTCAGATATGGAAGAAGAATATACATTGTAAAAAATTATCTTCTTCTGTTATTCCTTATATCTCATTCATGTGATTAGAAATCTAACAATTATTATAACTATTGGCTCAAAAAATTAAATGCTTTTCGTGTCTAGATCTCTTACATGTCATGTATCAGTCAAAGCTTGTTAAATTTAATTTTCTGGTACTTATCACTGTCTTTCTTCTGCTTTAGCATCTGTAACTGTATAAACAGTGTTAAAAACACACCAGAGTGAAGTGCTAGCAACAGGTCCCTGAAGAAAGATTTCAGAAATAACTCACTAAAGTTCCCAAAATGCCCACTCTTCCTTTCCACCTGGAAAAGGCCCATGAAACTGCTTATACACTGCATGATTTATTAAACAACAGCAAGACAAATCCTTTTGTTACAAAGGAGAATATCATTTGATCTGGTAGATGGATATTTTTTTTCAGTACTAGACAAGCTGATGACACTAGCAGAAAGGTAACTGGGAGTTCACATTAAAAAATGCACTAGAATTTATTTCTCAGCCATGCTGTTCAACAGAATTTGTATTTAATGAGCTCCATAGTAGTCTGAAGATGAAAGATGATGAGGTTTTAGAAGGGTTTGTTTATCTGAATATTACCATAAGCAAGTATTTGATGAAAACATCACCTCAGTATTCAGAGGTTTACTTTCTTCTTTCCTGGCATGCCAGCGAATCAGTTTTTGAAGCTTTGACAGCATGTTGGCTGCTTAGCAGTCTATAGAAAAATCAGAGATAGAGATTAAAGCTTATTTTTGGATTTCATGGATAGCAATATATATAGAGAATGTCTTTGAAATGGCAGTCACTTCTAACACTCACACATTTGAGAGAACTGTTTCTCTACTTACCTTCCTATCTGTAACAGTCAACATTGGAATAGGGAAGTATTATACAAAAAATAGTCAGTATTTTTCCTAAAAGTGGAATAAAATTCACCTTGCAGTTTCATTCTGGAACTTTTTCTTATAATAAGTAGAGGTAAATGGCCACGAGTTTTATATGAAAACTAGTATTTGAACAAAAATGTTTACTGTAGATGTGTTCATTCAACCCTTTTGTATAGAATGTTTTTAAATAAAAGCTGGAAAAAAATAGCATGCCTGCTCCATATGAAATCTACACAAATAAAGGTTTTTTATTTTTAGTCCTGCTGCATAGAGAAAAAACCTTCCAGATCTCTACTTCCCAGAGATCAGCTTTGCCAGTATCTAAACCGAGAAATTCTGGGGCCATGAAGACTCTGAATCAGTTCCTAGCCAGCATTTTTAAGGAGGACTGCTATCTTTACAGCACACTGTCAGGTATAGAAAGAGGTGATGCCTCCCAAGTACAGAACTACATCAAGGAAGGATAAAAACACAAGCTTACAAGGAAGCACCTCAAATCTACCCAAATGTGGTCTCTGTTTCCACTGGGAAATGTCCAAGAATGCACCAAGGGAGAGGCTGCAGGCTATGGCTGCAGAAGCTGTCAACCTGCCAGGCTGGGCAAGTCTGGAAAGGTACTGAGCAGTCCTCTGGCTGCACCCAGAAGCAGAAGGGCTTTTGCAGAGGCTCTTCCCTCTGTTCACATGCTTTATTACTCCTAGGAGTGGTGGTACTTTAATATTGGTGTTTCTTCATTGTTGTAACTTTCTCCTCTGTATTTGTATCAAAATATATACAGGGAGGATTGTTATGTTTCACAACTAAGACACTTTTGTGCAGCTTTAAGACTTTTTAGAAATATTTGATATAACAAGCAGCGTAAATAATACTTGGGGTAACTTATGCTTTAATTATCTTTTCAAAGGTAAAATTATTTCCATTACCTTACTTCAGAAATTGTCCTTTTTAATTTTTACGTAAATTAGTTGAGTGCAATTGGTTTATAGAAATATTATTCCTCCTGCTGACTAAATATTACCTTTTATTTCATATTCCACAGAATTATTTAATTCAGTGATACACGCACACACAAAATAATAACACTTTTTAAAAAGTTGAATAAAAATGTGGAAACTATTCTTAATTCTTATTCACTGTCCTCTTTTCATGGGACAGAAAATTAAATACATGTGAAATTAAATGCAAATGTTTCATGTAAATATTATGAAAAAAAAATCTTTCAAATTCCCTGAACTAAATTACCCTCATCTAAAATTTAATTATCTCATTTTTATTAATTTATTATTTCTACTGCGGACAAGTCTTTCTCCTGTGGCTACTTTAGCCCTGAGAAGCTGCATACTTGTGGCATGGGGAAAGGATGTCTTGGGGGAATGTGGTTAATTAAATAACAAGAACAAAAGAGCAGAAAGGAGAAAATAAGAGAACTCTGCGCCACCATGGATAAGATGTCACAGATAAGATGGGTGAGAAAATATGATAATGTCTAAGGTGGCCCTAGTGGTCAGCTGGGGTCTCCAAATTGAGGCACTATCCAACTAGATGGCAAAATTTTGTTAATTGAGAGGTCAATACGTTACCCACAAAGAAGGTAAAGAAACTGACATTTTTTGAATTGATACTCCAAAAAAAAAAAGAATTTGCTGTCTGTAAAGAATTTTGCAGTGGTTTCAAGAGGCTTCACCAAAATTACATTTGACACAAATTTCCAAACTGTGCCAGTTTGAACATAGCTCATGTTCATTGGACTATTTAAACAGAAAATTCTAAGAAAAATATTTTTTAGGTATCATTACTAAGGCCTTCTGTTCTTTGAAAAGAACATTTGTATTAGTTCAATACCATAGGTATCCACAGGGAAGTAACCAATCTCCAGTTGTTCCCTAACCACCTTCTCCTTGTCACTTTTGAGTCTATAGAACTCTATTTTTTCACCTTGTCTGCTTGCCACATACGTGTACCACTCCATAACTTGTTCATCCTTTTTGCTCGTCTGCGTTTTCCTATTTTATAATATCTTTCTAACTTAGCAAGATTAAAATTGCACACTTTGTTCAAGATTCATGGATTTATACACTAGTAAAATTATATTTTCTGTTTGTTTTTTTTTTCTTTCTTATAGTTTGTAGCATATTTAGGGAGTGCAAAGGAGTTAGTCCTATTGGATAATGAGTTCATGCCCCTACAGAAGTCTTGTAATCACAAAATATAATTCCTGAATATAAATATTATTCCATTCCTATTACTATTAACATAAAATTGAGATGTTTTCCTTAAATATATCACTTCACATTTATTTACACATAATTTCAAATGCCATTTTATCATTCAGTCCTTCCAAAACAAGTAGTTATTGAGTGTAAAAGAAATAAACAAGCAGAAGAGTTCCACTAAAACATTAAGTTTACTCGTGTAATGAACCAGAAGTTTAAAGGTTCTGCATAGCAAGTGGNNNNTAAAGGTTCTGCATAGCAAGTGGTATAATCCTTTCTGCCCCCTGGGAACATTTCAACATTTTTATGAAATGTAATATGTCATAAAAAGAGAAATATGCTACACTGGCATGCTGTAGGATATATGCTTAGAGAGTGTTGCTCTGCTTCCTATTCATGCACATCATAGGAGTAACATTCATAAACAGATCAGACTCCAACTCAAGTAACTACCTTTTTCTTTTATGAGGTTTTATCTAGAAAATAATACATACATATATGATCTACAAGTGAGATAAAAACTCCCACAACAACAAAAAACCCCAAACAAATGACAAAAGAAAAACAAACAAATCAAAAAATTCAGCCACAGGCCCAGGAAGAATGTCAGCTGTGAATATCTCAATCTGACAGGCAGTAGTGAGGATGGCTTCGCACAGCACCTGTAAGCAATTAGGGAAGCCTCTGCCATGCCAGCTGGAGCTTTAGACACCAGCAGTAGCCAGAGCGGACCCCGAAGAATACCATGTGTCATTGCACAGTGACAACCAGGTTTACATCGCTGAACACTCTGGGTGATCCATCTTCTGGGAAACATATTGAAAAACCACTATCTGTGACAGCACGTGTAGAAATGCAGGGAGCTCTCACACAGGAAATAATACTGGTTAGCTCAAGTGAGAAAGTTATCACCCTGCTCCCAGGACACTGAATTGAGTGTTTACTAAAAAATAACCTTCAGGTCTAAATTATTAAGACAAACAATCTGATCAAACAAGGAATAGGTAGGTACTCTTGTGTCTTCTAATGCTTATTTGCCTAGATACAAAGAGAAGTAAGAAAATTCCATTGTGCATACGTGAGTGTTAAAAAACAGTGACCATTGCTGCCGACAAACCCTACATACTCGGTCTCAATCGCACCTAAGAGAACTAAGGGACTGCCATAGTCAAAATGCATTAACAACACATAACCATATAAAATTTACATCCTCATGATCTTCATGTGAATCAAAAGCATATACGGAATATTATTGTAAATAGCGTATGTGTAAATATTGCAAACATCAAATGCAGCAGACATGAAAGGAAGGGTAATTTTCTTACTGACTACAGGAAAATATCTGTCTTGCTTCATGTTGCTAATAGGCTTGAATTCACCCTCAGCTCTACAGCTTTGCAGAATATCATTTAAACATTGTTGAACTTGCAGATCTCCTGCTGTAGAAGTCTGAACGATGAGGATGCACAATTGTAATTTTTGTAGATATTAATCAAGAAATACGTTACAAGAAATTGTCATTAGTTGCTAATTATACTGACACTAACAGCAAAGTGTAAGTAGCACTAGCTCAAGATGAGAAGGTGTGAAGTCAAAAGAAATCCCCTGGTGACAAGTCCTACAGCATAAGTAACACTTCGGGGTATTAACTTCCTAACGGGGACATGAACAATTGCAAAGCCAGTGAAAGGGCATTCATTTATTGCAGTGGTTATTTTTAAAGGTCCACATGAGTTTGCTTCATACCATTTCTAGACTATAACTTTTCTATTAGTAAGTGAGAGAAAGTTAATAGTTTGGAGAATGAAAAAAAGAGTAGATGCATAAGTGCATCACATCATATTCTCTAAACAGCCATAGAATCATAGAATCACAGAATCCTCCAGGCCGGAAGGGACCTCCAAAGGTCATCTAGTCTGACCTCCCCGCAATCGCAGAGACACCCCCAACTAGACCAGGTTGCCCAGGGCCTCGTCGAGCTCTGCCTTGAAGATCTCCAGGGAAGGGGCCTCAACCANAAGATTTCTGTCTGACACAGAAACTTCACAAAATCTCACCTGCATAGTAGCTCTAAAATTTACTAATCCCTCCCCCAATTACAGACTACCTCACCTAAGCTTCTCAAGTACCATGAGCAGAATGAAGTAGGCTACTGTTGCAACAAAGAGGAAATAAAATTAAGAATTGAGAAATATCTCTTCTTTAGTCTTCGGATGAAATATCTTGGAGATGATCCCAAGGTGGCACTTGACGGGTTCTCTTCTTCTTCTGGTTGCAAAACCAGAGCCCAAAGCTTCACTCTGGAGCACCACGGCAAGGCAGAGGGGGTGCATGTTCTTGCCTGGGTGGCAGCCTGAGCCTGTACAATAGACAATGTTCTTCAGTTTGCTATAGAGAGAGGGTGGAGTAAATCCAGCAAATCCCTGACTTGTTTGATTCCTTTTTTGCATGCTGTAGGGTCAGTCTGGGCATGTTCAATGATCAGCTACACATCAACTCCAATGCTGTGTTCAATACTTCCGTACTACCAGTAAGCATGCTGTGGTTGACGTTCTAGTGGATAGCACAGCAATGCATACCCATACACTTGTCATAAGGAAAGTTCAAAGAGAGCCAAATTTTAAAATTAACATATTTATCTAGGTACCTTGCAACTTTTCTTCTAGTAACAAGAGAGGACACAATTACTTTTTAAAAGTCTCATTATGCAGTTTAAATCTGTATATGGATTATTTAATCTA
>VZRU01013404.1:76062-91656 GCA_013398155.1 Pedionomus torquatus
AAAAAAAAGGATTCAGGAGGCTTCAGGAAATCATAAAAAAGCAAAAAAAAATGAGGAAAACCAATTTTAAATGGCTGTTGGGTGTACAGCTGCCATAAAATAGCTTTTCTTCAAAGCCTAGGATAGATTACAAGAAGCGTGAATTCATCAACTACATGATCAAGTGAAGCTACTCAGACTATAAACCATGATTTATTTTCATACTTGAGTTTTCATCCATTGTTTGAATTTGGATTTTGGGTTTCTGTATAAATACTACTAATGTGGGTAGAATCCCCTGTCCTCTGAGGATACAAATTCAAGTACTCTGTTTGGATGGAACACAAGACTATTGTTTAGGTCAGGTAACACTTCGGCCTGACATTCAGGGCAGACACAAGTACATACATCAAGGCAACTAATAAAATTAATGGTACCCATACGAAATTTACAGCCTCCTGCACAATCGAGTCTACAGCCGACATGAAAATTTTAAGTTGAATAATGTTAAATATTTTTGTGAAGATGCTTTTAAAGCCTTTAAAAAATAAGCACAGAAATTGGACTAGATGATGGGAAGACCTAGACTATGTCAGTACATTTGCTTTCTCAATGGCTTTAGTTGGCATGCAAAGTATAATGCAATATTTATCTAGCATACAGTTTGGCATCGCTTTATTGTTGAAAATCTCTTCTTCTATGGTTTGGTTTTCCAACAGAACTTTGTTCACCTGAGTAAAGAGCCAGAAATTTGTTAACAAATGGAATGAGCACTGTTCAGAGGATATTTATGAAGTTTTTCTCTGATAACATAAGCAGGAAGCAAGGAGGTAGAACATTTTGTTCCATGATTCATAAAGCACATCTGCATTGCAGATGATTGAAAAGTGAAAACTAAAACAAATGCAGCTGCATGGATCTCCAGCTACCTCATTTCTGATAGCAAGATGTGTGCATCTGGGACTAGCTCATTTGTCTCCATACTGCACAACATTGTCCACTGGGGACATACCAGACAGGTATATGAATTAGTTACCTAAAACATGTATATCACTTTTTTCATTCATGGCAAAGGCTGTCACTTCTCAGCTAGTGTGATTTAGAATAAGTTAGCCCTCAGTACTGAAGAGCGCACTACGCATTAAAGAAATTATTCTTTGAGTAAACAGTTAACTGTCTTGTTTCCTGTTTTATTTGTTATTGTGAAAACTTTACCACTATTATTTTCTATATTTGACTAGATAATTTTCTCTTTTTTTTTATTTATTTGATTTTGCAATTTTTGATCAGCTTTGTACAAAAAACTCCTTCAAAATGTCCTTGAAAGAAATATTCTCTCCACTAGATCTGAATCAAATCTGTCCCTGATAAAAAAGTGGAAGGAAGAAAAAAAAAATGTTAGGACAAGTAATGAATAAATACTGCTAAATGTAATGGAAGCTGTAAGTTGAATTATAGCACTGAGTCATTTTTCAGTGTTGTGGCCAAGGTTGCTTTATCAGTCTGTTCCTTTTCTACCACTAAGCAGACTCCAGCTGGGAGTTTTCAAAGCCATCTAAATTTGGACACATACTTTTAATTTCAAATAAACTGGGTGCCCAAATCACTTAGATTTCTTTGAAAACCACAGCATGACTAAGCTGACATTTTTTCGTGAGGACAGCATGAATAGGCTTTACCTGAGGAGAGACTCAGAAAAGGATTGTGAATAGCTAAGGTATAAACAAGAACTCCATCTCCAGGAGCAGCTGGTGCATAGGAGGGAAGCATAGGCTTAACCTTTCCTCACCCACCACCAGCAGGACCACACATTTTCACAAGAGGAGTCTCCATTCATCCTCAGAGAAAGGCAAGCTGATTACTGGCAAAGCCAAGACAGGAATCACATCAACATACAACTCCATTGCAGAGGCTAATATTTACAGTGAACCTGTGATCCAGGGCCAAGAGTAGACTCAGTTTAGGTAATACAGAAAGTACTTGTGAGACAACCTTCTTTTGATGGTCAGGCCAGTTTTCTGTTCCCTGCTTTTCCCCTTGCAGTGCCATTGTCCTATCTACTTTTTCCACATACAAATGAGGATTATTTCTTTTTCTAACTGTCTCATTTCACTGATGCTGCACGCTGTGCAGTCCCACAAATACCTGCAGCCTCGCAACTAAGGAAAAGGCAAACTGGGGGGAAAAGACGTGGGAAAGAATAGAGAGAAAGGACATGTGTGTCCTCAAAGCCAGCTTCACCAGTATACCCACTGAGGTGTTGTGAAATGTCAGTACAGTGACAAAAGGTGTGCAATAGCCAAGGCTCCTCAACTGTGTAATGAAAGAGCAGACGGCTGAGAGACCTCAGCAAACAATGCTCAGCCACAGAGGGGATATGGGGAGAGAAGGGATATCAAATGCTAAATTCTCATTGTCTCCTTACTTCATGGTCACATTACCACTAATTTTCAAGAAACACTTAAAACCTAATTAAAAATTCTTTCTAGTTTTTATTTGCTTATTTTTAATTAGACATTTAAAAAACTTGCAGAGTGGCAAAATAAATAGACACCAGCACTGAGAATTAAATGCTACTTGAAGATGGAAAGAGAGGAGAAGGAATACACCACAACAGGGAAAAGCAAGAAATCAGAGGAAAATATCTGCAAAGCAAGGCAGATATGTGATACAGAGAAGCCTTGTGGCTCCTGTGCACAGAGCAATGGGCAGGGCTGTGCTGCCAGGCAGGCAGACGACTGCTGATGGGGAGCAGCAGGGCCTGTGCCCACATGCCAGGCTGGGTTAGGGTTTTAACCCAACATACTACCATGGTGATGACTTATAGCATGAGCATAACCTTAAGTTGTACCTTGATTTAAAGTCCTCCTCAAGAACAAACTGATTTAGCTTCCACATACAACATCTAACTCAAAACTTATTTGACCAGTCGACAATCTGCACCTTTACGTAAATACCCTGCTCCCCACCTGTGTTGCCTATTGCCCTCTTTTCCCTTCTTTCTCTTATCTGCTCAGTCATTGCCTCTTTCACTTTCATTTTCACCAAATGAACCGAAGAAGGTAGTTTTGTTGAAGGTGTCTGCTTGTCAGGACACATACAAGCCAGATAAGCTAGTCTCGCCACATACGTAATACAGTTCATCTGACTATGTCAAGTTGTCATCAGTTTGGAATGTACACTCAAAGATATTGGATAAATAGTAAAAAGCCTGCCTAGGTTAAAATTCAAAAAGAGGACACTTCCTAGCAAGCCTACATGTATGATTACTTTACCTAAGGACCAATTTCTCACTCAGAGAACTGAGTATAGCTGTAGAGCAGTTCAAACCTTTGAATTGCTGTTTCAGAGAAAATGACACATTTCTGAGACTATTTTTATCTAAACCTATCTGGAATAAAATTAGTCCACAAAGTTTGAAAATAACTATTCCTTCACCAAAATCCAAGCATTATGTTTTTATCCCAGCCTCTTTAACCTTACTCCATATAATGGCAAATTAAAAGACAAAAAAAAAAAAAAAAAAAAAAANAAAAAGTTTATTTTCAATATGCAAGATTCAAAATTTCCAGAGAAGTCAAACATACCAGTGCAATTTTCTCTAAATTAAATGGACCCATTTTTACATCTCACAGCTTTTGATATCTATTACATTAACATCTACAGCTGAACTGCTCACCTTGAGCTCCTTTTGCAGTCAGTGTATACACAGGAACTTTTAGGTCATGTTTTATCTGATTTAGACATCTGCTTTAGAATGAGATAACTATGCCTTGAATGTACTTACTACTCCATAATAACTATATCAGGAGTTTAGGATTATTAGTTCTGCTGCAGATGTCACCAGACAGCAAGATGAGTATCCATGCAGTGGGCAGAGCCACTAAACCATGCTTCACAAGCATCCAGATGTTAGAAACACTGAGCTTCACCCAGGAGGCTGGCTGTCAGGAGGCAGAGAGTTGTAGTAGATTTTGATCCGCTCACCATCTGACTTTAGGCAGATTGTTTCCGTGTCCTCTCTCCTGTAAAACTTCTGACACTCTCTTTCTTAATAATCAAAGGAGAAGCTCATACCTGGTTATTGTGAACTTTCTCTTAACAGTGGGAATTTGTTTACCACTGTGGTCTTCCGCATACATCCCTCAATGTTTTCTTCAATAGTTTTGTTCAGTCTATGAACAAAAGATGTGTCTCTACTCTTCACATTTATTCCTGAAAACTCAAGCTGGAATCTGAAAGTCAAGCTGGGCTTTGCTCTTCTTGAGCATTGTGGGTCTGCTTGTGACAATCTACCGGCCAAACAGTCCCTTGAGGACAGTAGTGCAGTTCCCCTCTCTGCCTTGTGGTGGAAGTGACTTATGGCACATAGGAGAAGCAGAGGCCATAGCTTTTTGCTACAGCTGTGTTGGTTCAACAAAGTTGAGAGAATGAAACAGGAGTGAGAACAATACATGAGGTTGTTGCTGAAGGCAGATCTGGCTGAACAAACAAGAAACTGCCACAGTTGCAAAATAACTTCTCCCAGTAGGACTGAATTCATTCTTCTAGTACATCCACCTGTAATAGTGCACCTTCCTCCATAGGTGCTGAAGGATGTAAAAAGAAGTTTGGGAAATATTTTGATGATATACATGACACACTCTCTGTATTCTTGAGACACAGAGTATTTCTAGCTGCAGAAATTTTCTGCCTCTGGACAGAGACAACATGTTAGTGCTGCAGGAAGGGAGGAAGGCAGTGCTTTATGCCATGGAGAGTTGTCACGCTGCTCTGTGTGCAGCAGAGACTGCCAGTTTTTTTTCTTTGGCAAGGGATTTGGAGCAGACCAGGATAGTCTGGGTATGTATCTCCATAGTCATTTGCGTGAGCATCCACATTGTTTCTTTAATGTTCTTTAAACAATAAAAACAACCCCTGTGTAACATTGACCTAGATGCATTTGGATTGCAGCAGGGTAGGTGAGCTGACTATAGTGCTATTGGCTGTCTTTTGTATTAGGAAGGCAGATTCCCAAAGTGCAGATGTCTGCCACAGCAGGTGGAATTGGGAGCAATGACACTTACACAACACATTTAAAATCAGCAGTTTTATAGTGCTCAGGGGAACTGGCAGGCAATATTCACCCAAACCTGCAGGCAGGTTTTCACCAATCTCTCTTCTTTTCTCAAACACACATATTTTGCCTTTCCCCGTTAACATTTTATGCTATTCCTAGTGTTTCCTTCATATGCTGTTGCATATTTTTGCTATATCCTTTACAATTCTGTAATCATCTTTCCTTGGAATTCGTATGGTCCTTCTTTCACTGCACACAGCAATGAAACCCTTTCCTCTCCATTAAACCAGCCTGTTTAAGGTCCTGTCCAAAGCACAGCATGGTCTGTGTGTCATGTTGGAGCACTACAAGAGAACAAAGATTTTAGAAATAGTCATATACAATTGTATACAATACATTCTGCACTCATAGAACTAACAGAAGTTTAGGTAAGAACAGTAACATGTTAACTATAATGGGATGTTTCTTTTTTATCTCACTGGTAAGCAGTACTTTGAAATAAGAAAGCCTTGTGTTTAGAGTATTCTAATAATCTCCTTTTTCAGTGATTTAATTTTGTCAGTGTTTATATACAGCCTGACACTTCAAAGAAATTCTGGTGTATATATTTGAAGTCGTGCTCATTGTTCAAGCCTATAATCTAGCACATGCTTTTCATCTAGTAATTTCAAGAAACCCAAGTGTACCAGTGGAAAAGATCCATATGCTAACGACTGTATTTTGAAGCTGAACAGAGAAGTGAAAAAAGTAATTTAAAATGTTATTATTTTTCAATGCTGGCACTGAAATCGCAACTGTGGTTAGTGATGTACATTGAATTACAGCATTGAAGTACTATTTGTCCTGCAGAAAACATCTTTTTGATGGGAATTCAATGTTAGTTAGAAAATTAATTTTGAAGAGAAGAAAATACTCCAAAGAATGAAAGAAGTCAATGACTCGGGAACATGTGAAAGAGTTTTCTTTTAACAATTCCAGACAAGTTTCACAGGAAAATGTTAGCAACGCTTACATGACAAGGACAGAATTTAAACAAGTCACAGCAGCATGAGGCTAATTAGAAACGTAAAGGCAAAAAGTATCTTAACATTACTGAGACATGAGTGAGTATGGAGAATAGAAAGTAACATCCATTTTGTAGATATCACATATTTGCATGTAAGAGGAAGATTATGACTTTGCCCATATTTCTGATTTCACTGTCAGGGAAGTTCTTAACATCAGTACTCCAAAACAGTAGGAAAGGTCTCGTTGTTAGCAAATGTCACATATCTAATTTCTGCATGTGACTCTTCCATATATACAGTAGCCTATAGGTATCAGTACGTAGGTGGCATTTTTCCTCACTAACATCTCAAAGCTATTTACATATCATACTAATAACCATTTAAACTATGCAAGAAACTGATAAAAGGTTTTTTACGCATTTGCCAGCACCAGTAGAGCCTTTACTGAAAGATAAACTAAACAAACCAATAGCTTTTCTGTGAAGATAGTTTATTTATTATTATTATTTTTTACTTTTTAAAGGAACAATAGAATGGAGCTTTTCTACTTCCATTCTCAGGTATTTCAGCCCATATAAGAGCTGGATAAATTCAGTAAAACTACAGAAATATAGTTTCTTCTTTTTTTCTTTTTTTTTTCTTTTTTTTTTTTCTTTTTTTGTGAAGACCCTAACAAACATCCAGGTCCCTAATATCCAGGTCCCTCATACAACATTTATTGGAGGGTTTGCACATATGAGATTGTCTCCTGAGCCTTGTGCCTTATCAGCTATGTCAATGGGCCTCTTGCTGAGCAAGAGCAGCCCTGCTTAACCAGATAACATGAACATGGAGAAGAGGAGAAACATCATAGATAGTTTCGGGAGGATGAAAAAGAAAAGTCTTGCTGTACTCTCAGGTGTGGAGGAGAACTAATTGCAGACCAGTTCCTTTTACTGACTGTCAAGGACTCGTTTGCTGTCAGCACCCAGTCTTACTGCTTCTGGTGCCATCAGGGGCTACCTAAGGGCAATTCTCTTTGGTTTCAGGCCACCAAATTTGCATTGGTCTTTCCGCTGACTGGTGCCTGCAGTCCACTGCAGCCCACCTGAGTGAGACCGACTTAACTTAGTGCCTGCAAACAGACTGTCTCTGGAGATAAAGGACAACACAAATCCAAACCAGACAGCTTTGGTGAAGCACCACAGGGAAAACTGCTCAGAAAACAAGCCATAGCTCTTTCCAGGTTGTCACTCACATACTGCAAGGACCCTCTAAGTCTCAAGTATCTCAGAACATCTTTGCAGAGTTTGTTTCAGTCAGTCCCATTACAGTTCTGAAATGATTGAACAACTCCTTGCCTTCAGATGGGGTTGTCTGACTCAACTGAGGAGCACCAAAAGGAAGAAAAAACGTAAGATTAGAGAATTTCTCCCTAACCCTGTGAGAGTGCAATTTAGGACAAGTCACCTGCCTTGCTTCAGTACCAGGGATTTGCATTAAATTACTGCCTAATGACATGAGCTCTTGCAAGAAATATCCCTGGCCTTAACCACTGAGGAACACATCATATTTGTGATACTGACACAGTAGTCTTTGTGTATTTGCTGCAGCACTGTTCTCTCCACCATCCCTATGAAAGCTTTCATTCAAAAAAATTGTCCTGAGAAGCTTGTTTGTAGTCTGTGCTTAGAAATAATGACAGAGAGATTATAGGACCAAGCTGTTCTTCTAACCAAGGCTGCAGCTTTAAGGAGTTCCTCAGTGACAGATGGTAGAGGAATATAGAACCATCACACTCACTACGTCCCCAATCCGATCTGAAATTTAAATAACCAGACTCATTAAAGGATAATGCATATGCACTTACACAACGTAGAAAACTCGGAACAATCTAAATCAACAAGCACAGCTTCAACTCTTAATTTAAGTCTGTGACAGGTCATTAAAGAGTATCAGCTTTGGCAGAGGGTAGAATTTCTCAGATAATAACAACAGTAACAAGGGGCTGTCACAAGCACAAGCAATCCCCGCTAAAGCACTCAGACTGTATATCTGCAGCCAGAAATCATGTCCCCTAAATGATGTAAGAAGTATCCAGAAGAGTGTTAATTTCAAAAACGGCAGAAGAAGGTATCTGCAATATCTTGTTCTTGTCTATCACATTCAGATAACACAGGATCCATGCACTGCAAGGCCTGAATTTGGTAACTGCCTTTTAAAATCTTTCTAGTACCACGACAAGACACTGTTTAATTTGAGCTTTTCTTTCCTCTGCTTCCCCTCCTACACAGCATTATTAAATTATTTTAATTAAATAAGGCCTCAGCAGTGTTGTTATTTACATAGGCTTTATTGTACCCTGGGAGTCAGCAGCATTTGCAACAGATTGCATCTGGATAATGGACAAAATACAGATATTAAGGTACACAGCTTAAGTCAATGTCCAATAATTTAATGCCAACAGTAACAGGTAACAACAGTAATCTCAGTTTAGAGGACTCATCAGGCAGAAATTGAGAACCAGGTGCTGATTTTATTTCACCTGAAAGAGTACAGCAATTTCTTTGTGGTGGAACTGGCCTGGCTGAAGCTTTTCTCTGCAAGAGAAGGGACCCCATGGACAGGGAAGGATAGTCTTACTGCAGTGCAGAAATGTCCAACACAGGAAGTTAGGCAGCCAAGTAAAACTTCACCAGGTTGAAGTGGAGGTGGCCATGCCCTTTACAAGGCCAAGAACATAGAGAGGTGGAAGGAGATGGAGAGCAGTCCCATCCTCTTATTACATTACTGTGATAAATGTTATCTGAAGCAGACCTAACAATCAGGGCAGTGTCATTTTCTCAAAGACATTTTCTCCAATCCACTTACAAAAATTCTGCGCATGTTAAATTAATAAGAAGCAACAACTGGTATTTTGAAAAAATTATCAATCCCAATATAAAGGGAGTTATCAGGTACAGGAAAACAAAACAGATGGGGATTTTTCAATTGTTTACATTTTTTTTTTAATTTTAAATCAGCTATGTGACTGATTGTGACATATGTCATACAATATGACATGCATATTTTACCTGATTTTAAATTTCAGTTTTACAGCTGCTTCTAAGGTGATGTTTCCTCCTACACTAAGTGCCTTGCTTTTTTTCCTTCCTTTCTTATACTTTCTTTTTATTAATTCTGATTCAAGGGCCTAATTTAACTTATGGTTTAGTACTCTACTACTTTTATTCTGTGTGTCGTGTTATTATAGCAACAGAGCAAAGTGGCTATTACAGAAAAGTCATTTATATTGTAGGATGACAGCTGGGGAAAGGAATAAAGGAGGAAAGAGTTTGGAAAATACACTAGGAGATCAATACCAATGCGTAGGGAATAAGGGAAGTAGCACTGTAAGTAAGTAAGTATAAGTAGTATCAGCACTGGAGCTCTTAAAATAATGACAATTTCAATTTTCTCTGGATTCTGAGTCAACTGAAAGCTAATCACACATCACTACTGATAGAATTAGATTGGAGAAATCAGTGGAGGAAAAAAAAAAGAAAGCTATTTTATTTAGCATTTACAAATGTTGATAATGAACAGCTTTAGATAATGCAGAAAGCAGCAGCCATGTCTCTACAGCAACTGCTCTTAGAAGAGAGGAGGCAGGACAGGCTCATGGGCTCTGGTGATCTCCAGCAGACTGTCAAGATGTATTTGACACCAGAGGTTTCTCTGCTGGGACCCCTGAAGAAGCAACCTGCAAACACTGCAGCGAAGCTTCGTTCTGCTTACTTAATTTTATTTTTCCGTTGCATCTACTCACTTCTTTTGAGCTCACTTTAGGAGATCACTGGAAGCTGCATGGAATCTAGGTGAGAAAACTCCTTTCTAATCCTCCCCTGGATTAGCAGCCAGGAAAAGCAAGTCAGGGGAGCAGTATTTGTGACAGATGGTGGAGAGATAAAGGCACAAGCTGCAACTGCCAGGTGAGCCAGGTAAACCTTGCTTCCCCCAGCTCCTCCTGCAGCCCAGTGTAGCCTCCTGCACCCTCACCCCAGATGGCAGGAGAAATCACAGGCTGTCAGGGAGGGCTGTCAGAGAACAAGCCTGCACCTCACAACTGTACAAAGCAGGATGAGACTGTCAGTTAACCAAATTGCAAGCATCCCCTGCACATAAATGCAGTGTTGAGCACTTAATTCCAAAATAGCAAAAAAAACCAGAAGTGGGTCATTATTCCTGAATTCACTTCTACCTTGAGAAATACTGGATATTACTACTCTTTCACAATTACTCGACATTTCTAATAACACAAATACTGTATTTCAATTCTTCTTCCCAACTGCATGTGTCCTTTTGAAGTTCATTGTTAGGTTTTGTTGTTTTCAGTATAAGTGAGCTCTAGTAAGGCCTCTGAACACCTAACTTTCAGCCTGCAGTGTGCGTATGCATGTGGGAAAAAAAGCGTTTCCAACTTAAAAGGTCTTTAAAGTGGTGGATGGCAAACATATGGCTATTTTGCATCCAGACACACCTATTTTTCTTCTTCCAAGTGTTTAATCACAGTTATCCTGCTAAGCTTCTAAAGAGGGAGAGATAAAAAAAGAAAACAATTAGTATATCCTTATGCTCTTTTGTAATTCCGCTTCCCTCTTTAGCATCTATACTCAATAATTGGCAGGGATCTCATTACATAAAATGATCAGCATCCTTGTTTCAAGTGTTAGAAGGCTATGTTTTGTGGAAGTATATATAAATAAGACTATGACAGCAATGGATTTTTACCTTTTTCAATAGTCCACATAAAACAGAAAGAAGAAATCTTCTCTTGCTTCTTTCCAGAAAAAAATGTTGAATACTGTTGACTATCATCAATATGAAATTCCTTCTATCTTTCTCAAAGTTTCTGCCATGAGGAAGAACTGTCACCAACAGTAATATCATGAATCTTTATGATTTCCAGAAGCCCTGACTTTGGCAAAGAAAAATCTCTTTATACTTCTGTACTACAGATAATGAGAGGCAAGGATAATGTGCTGCAAATCCAGCTGTTGCTGTTCAAGGCCCTCGAGTTTCAAAGTGGACAGATGCCTTTAATATATTTGATACTATAAAATGGTATGTAGATTTGACTACGTAAAAATAAAAAGACAGATAAAGGAGTGGTTTCCTTGGATTTCTTTCAGGTGGGAGGTGTTTGCTGGTTTGTTTTTCAAAGTATTTTCTGAGGTTGAGGCCAAGTCCTGTTTCTACATGCAGGTTCAACTATTTGAAAATGCAAGGTAGCACAAGCAATGGATGCTGACTCTAGTCAAAAGGCAAGATGACAGCTCATTTGATATAAATGAATCTGTGCCAAATAAACTTGAAGAAAATAACTTTACTTATTCCCAACCATAAGGATTCAGACTATCTCTTCAACAGAGGATCAGACATGTACTGCTTTTCTGGAACTAAATTACAATTAAACTTTAAGTATACTTTGTTATTATTTTATACATAAATTTTAGGTTTGAGTTTTATTATATGAGCATACTGCTGAATCCAAAGCCATTTAACTCAGTCTCTCTCTTCACAAACATTTAACAGTGGAAATTTAACTCAGTCTCTCTCTTCACAAACATTTAACAGTGGAAATAGAACATGTACAAACAAGAGAAAAAACTTTAAAACCTATGAAAAACAAAACTGTCCTATTAATTTCTCCATTTTCACACAGGCCTTCAGAATCCAAGATTATCACAAGGTTATTTAAGTGCAGCTACTGGAATGATATCAAGAAATTAGAAGCAACCCTTAAGCTCTAAAGAGATATTAAAGAATGAATAGGATTCACTGTACAAAAGTGTAGACAGCATGTCTGAACCTTGTTTGATGTTTCATTCAGTAGTAGGACTGGTCAACAAAACTGTACAGATGTTTGACTGGAAGGAATTCTGGTTCACTTAGATCTTCTGTTTTCAGGCAACTACTTAACATCCTTCCATTCACAAAGAGTTCAAGTTCAGTCTAACAATGCCCTGAAGACATTCCAGACCTTAGCAATTGCAAATATTTGAATTTCCAAGTTTATTCCTGACCCGTTAATGTCTATGTGTTTCAGCATTTTCTTTCAAAGTCAGTTCCTTCCCCATTTTTTACCCTCCTGCTAGCTTTGTTGATAACAATCCTAAACTCTTTCAGTCTGCTGCCTCTTATGTCAATGTGAAGATAAACTCTTCCTTCTTCTAATTGGCCTGGAAATTCTACAAATAAAACATCTTAAATTCATCTTCCTTATACCTTGGTGATTAGAACTTCATTTGAACCATGTGTGGTATTTAACAGGTGCCTTGTAGAAAAATACAGACAAGTGTCTTCTCATGTCTACTAGAAACACCTGAGCTGAATTTTTTTCTGGAATCACAGATATCTTCATCTCTATGACGGTAATAGGATGAATACTAACCTTGATGTTCCTGCCTCAACCATTTTCACCCTCTGTTATCATGAAAAATTTTGATTAATACTTAAATGCATGATACCTCTTAATTTCTTCTCAAGAGGACATGTTACTCAAGTCCTCCCATGAACGGACAATGTTTGTCAACAGCAAATGTTGTTAGCATAAGACAGCTTGTACAGCAATGATTTGTCCCAGTAAAGTGATTCCTCTTTTACAATCAAATGTTATCACTTTACCTATCTAGTGTTCTTGTACCAATCATCATTTCATAGAATCATACTATTCATAGGATCCTTTGCATTGGAAGTGATCTAGGATCACATAGTTCTAACCCCCCTTCAGGGACATCTCCCACTAGACCAGGTCGCTCAAAGCCCCATCCAGCCCGGCCTGGAACACTCCCTGGACAACTTGTTCCAGAGTTTCACCACCCTCAGAGCAAAGAATTTCTTCCTAATAGCTAATCTAAATATCCTCTCTTTCAGTTTAAAACTGTTACCCCTTGTCCTATCACTATTTCCTGCAGCTGAATAGAACTGCAGCTGAATAGAACATCTCTCTTACAACAAAAGGTTGATGTACTTGTATCTATTTAGTCTGGAGAAGACTGAGGGGAATCAGATCAATGCCTATAAACGAAGGGTGGGTGTCAAGAGGATGTGGCCGGTCTTTTTTCAGTGGTGCACAGTGACAGGACAAGAGGTAACAGGCACAAACATGAACATAAGAAGTTCCATCTAAACATAAGGAGGAACCTCTTTGCTTTGAAGATGGCAGAATACTGCAACAGACTTCCCAGAGAACTGGTGGAGCCTCTGTCTCTGGAGACATTCAAAACCCACCTGGACATGTTTCTGTGCAACCTGCCCTAGATGGACTTGCTTTTGCTAGGGGATTGGACTAGATGATATTTAGGGGTCCCTTCCAATGCCATATCATTCTGTGACTCTGTAATTAACTTTTTATAATCAAAATTTTGAATCTTGATATACAAAATCTGAGAGTATTGTGGTCAGAGTATTGAACTGATTAAAGTTCATGTTCCAAAGTCATAAGATCCTCATTATTTTTTCTTTTAAAAAATCTTTTTTTTTTAATCTTTGATAAAAAACCTTTCTTCAGAGCCAAGTATTCTCCTAAAATTTTGCCAAACTGTCAGATTGTTGGTGCTCAAAGGCTTTGTTTTGTATAGCCTGTAATCAATGTGAAGTTCAAAAGTATTTGTAAATGCAGGACTGAGATGAGTTGTCAAACAGTGGCCAACAAGCATTAGATACAGAAAAGCAAAATACATTAGAATTCTTACCAGATAACAATACTGTCAATATATTATAAACACAGAGATCTGACAATGGTTAACTTGAGCCATGTAACATTTATTAGCATAGATGTAGTGATAGAAACCAGGTGATTTGACATACAACTAAAGACATGATTTACACTGAAAGCATTATTAAGTGTTGGAATGGTTTGCCCGGGGAAGTGGTTGAGACAACATCCCTGGAGGTATTTGAAAGATGTGTTGACATAGCTCTCAGTGACATGACAATGGTGATGGATTGCTGTTTTTCATCAGAGTTCTGTTGATGGCTGGACTAGATGATCTCAAAGGTCCCTTCCAACCTGGACAATTTTATGATTCTACAAAAGTCATTAGCTGCACTCAAGTGATGGCTACTATTTTTATGACACTTTCTCCATGAACAGTAGAAGACTCTGCATGTCTGTTGGATTTGCAGATATTTCATGACCCCAGAGAATCTCTAATTAAATATTTTTAAAGAAATCTTCCCTTTAATTTCCATGATTTAAAAGAACAGTTAATTTACTTCAAGAAAAAATCATTCTTATACAACTGCAGTTCTACAAAACAAATTCTATAGAAGCAGCATCCACTTTGAAAAGTAAATTCTACTAACCCAACCATCACTGAGCTGTATGCATGTATTCTAAGTTAAATATATATGTTTAGCTTTTTCACAATGCAATATATCTAAGGGCATCTCTCAAAATAGATGTAACTATAAGATTTTCTTAAAGTTATTGATATATTTCCTTTAACATTGATAGCTAGATATGCAAGGTATTTAAATACTATTCCTTTGCTGAAGATCATCTAACAATCCTTCTTTTATTTTTCTCCTCTTCCCTCCTTGCCTCCCCACTTTACCAGGAAAATTATGAGATAACCCCACAGTGTTTTAAAGCTGGATGGCACTGAAATTTTTCAATCAGGTCATAAACTGAAACATATCAAAGACAGCAATTTGATTTAGGAGTGATGAATTCCATAACACAATTTGGCCAGAAAGGGTTAGTTGCTACATATAACCTGCATCTTTGTTAAAATACAAATCCTTACTTAGATTTAAATAAGACATGACTTTGGGAAACTAAATTTCTGGTTCTTAAATCATGAACAATAAATGTACTTATTTATGTGATTAAAAATGTATCTTGGTTATTCTAATAACCACCACCACTCTGTGAAACTCAAAGGAATTCTCTTTACTTTGTCAATCACATACTTTATGTTCATAATCACAGTTATTTCAACTGCTAACAAAAATGATTTCCAAAGTTTTTTTTAAATAAAATTGCTCTGTTGTTTTGACACGTGCTTGCTTATCATGGTTTATGTTCTTGTATATCTAGACTACAGATAGTTGTGAAAAATGTTCTTGCAGTGTTAAAGTTTCAACAATATCAGAAGGAACACCAGTTCCTACATCTTTTTGCCACCTAATCTTCCTTTTAAAAAGCTTGTCAGGACATGAGTTACATATTTGACAAATCGTGGCAATCTGGTGAAATTTCTGCTGATTGGAAAAAAGGGAACATTACCCTGATATTCAAAAAAGAGAAAAAAGACAACCCAGGAAACTACAGGCCAGTCAGTCTCACCTCTGTGCCTGACAAGATCATGGAGCAGATCCTCCTGGAATCTTCAGCTAAGACACATGGAAAATAGGGAGGTGATTGGAGACAGCCAACATGGCTTCACCAAGGGCAAATCCTGCCTGACAAATTTGATGGTCTTCTATGATACTGCCACAAACTTGGTGGGCAAAGGCAGGGCAATGGATGTCATCTTCCTGGACTTATGCAAAGTATTCGACACTGTCCCACATGACATCCTA
>VZRU01013406.1:999-36106 GCA_013398155.1 Pedionomus torquatus
GACATTCTGGAAATACATTTCTTTCCCTCTCTGGAGGAGTTCTTCTGGAGGAGTTTTAAGTTCTTCAGGCTGCTTAGTGCTTGGTCTTGGCATGGACATTCTTGAAATATGTTTCTTTTTCTCTCTGGAGGAGCTCTTCTGGAGGAGTTTTAGGTTCTTCAGGCTGCTTAGTGCTTGGTCTTGGCATGGACATTCTGGAAATACATTTCTTTTCCTCTCTGGAGAAGTTCTTCTGGAGGAGTTTTAAGTTCTTCAGGCTGGTTAGTGCTTGGTCTTGGCATGGACATTCTGGAAATACATTTCTTTTCCTCTCTGGAGAAGTTCTTCTGGAGGAGTTTTAAGTTCTTCAGGCTGGTTAGTGCTTGGTCTTGGCATGGACATTCTGGAAATAGGTTTCTTTCCCTCTCCTGGCTCCCTCTTGGTGTCATTGGTGCTCAGGCCAGGACACCAGCCTGCACTTGGCCGCCTCAGAGCCCCTCGAGGCTTTATGAGGGTGTCAGCGGCTCCATGAGGGCCCTGGTGAAGGCTGGGGAGAGCTTGCATGGTTCCTGGTGGCCAGCAAAGGTGCTCCGGGGTGTAGGAGCCCTCATAGTTGCTGTCAAACAGTGTCCGTTGCTTGGAGAGGAGGTGCAAGGAAGGGAATGTGCCCTTTGCAACATGTTTCATCAGTGCCTGTCAACTCAGAGCTTCCTAACAAAGTAGGAATTAATTTTTTCTTTATTTAAGAGGTAATAAGTAAGAAACCAGTTATTTTATGTTCTGCGTAAATTTTTTGAAGCTTAGAAATTCAGTATGGCTCTAGGTGTAACAACACTCCTTCCCCATGAAGTGATTTGTCAATCATGTGTGCTGTCACTTTAGTAATTCCAGGATTTATTGGCTAATTTCAGTAGCATATGACAACATTTAGACCTCGGAAACAAGTTTTCCTCAAGCTTTTTGAGAATAGGTTTCCGAGACCGTGTTATTGCTCCACGGAGAATATCTTTGTCGTGAGCTCACCCTCCTATTAGACATCAGAAAACCCACACCAGCGCTTCCCTTGAGGCTGAAGTCCACAGGAATTCAGGTTCTGCTTGTTAAAAGTTAGCATGCCTTGAGAGTGAGTAAGACTCCTCTTGATCTCTCTTGATTACCAGAGAGACTGGTAATCACAGATGCAGTTATTTTTTGTTTTGCTTTCCTTGGCTCATGGTCACTAATTGTATGTAACAACAAGACACCCTCAGTTTGCCCATGGAGTTGTGTTTTTTTTTGTTGTTGTGGTTTTTTTTTATATACATTTGGCAATATTTACCTTTGACCAGCTTAACCCTGTGTGGTGTGTTTGTGTGGAGGAACTCAAAGTGCAGTTTGGTTGTTTACTTCTTTCAGGAGCCTGGAGCACTTAGCACGTGCCTGATGGCACTTTTTATAAATACTGCAGCATTACCCAGAACACCACGTTTTGGTGGTTTCATCTCAAAGGCGTGCGTGTGCTAAGCTTGGTTGGACTGAATTCTCCTGTACGTTACCAGGACGGGAAACTGAGCGTAACATGTAGGATAGCAAAATATGTGTTAGAGCAGTGTTTTTTCACAGTATATAGTTGCTTGATGGCGTGTAAACGATGTAATTTTTAATATTTGAAGTTACAGGTGATGCTGTGTTAGGATAATTTAGGATTAAAATCACAGTAACAAATGCTGTTTTGCTTTTCTTTTGCCTTTATCAAATTTTAAATTCTATGGACTGAAATTTTTCAAGTCAGAGATCTCCCTGATGACGAAGACAATGTGCACCGTATCAGTCACAGCTGATAACGGAGCCAGGAAAAATTACCACTGCATTGGTGCAGAAAGGTGACTTTGGATTGGGATGTACCCTTGGCTGTTCCTGTGGCAGGCTGCTCAGTTTGGCCGTGTTCAAAGCCTTTGAAAAATAGCAGCAGTTAGCACTTGTGCATTAAGGTGTTTATTGTCCCAAAAGGTTACACCCACACTGATCGGGGAGAGCCTCCCATGAGGCAGGACTTCCCTGAAGGACACAGGTTGTTGGAGGCCAAGCTGAAGGATGTTGGGCAGAAGCTGTTGTAGTTGCTATATGGGCAGAAGAATCTCCGCTGGCTAAACCCCGTCCTCCTCCAGAGCGCAGCAGGAAAACCCTTATTTTTGTCTTTCAGGAGCCCTTTGTGGAGGGCAGGTGTTTGTCAAGGCCACTGCCAGGGCTGTCGTGTTCCCCTCTGGCTTTCGGATGGGCTGGGGTTGAGTCCCTGTGTCTCTGGGCAAGTGGCAGGCGTCTGGCAGGAGAATGATGGCAATGGAAGACTTAAACCTTTCAGCTCTTCTGATGACCTCTGCTGGCATCAGCATGGGGGAATTCCTTTTTTCGTAGTCTGCTTTTGAAGAAGATCCAAGTCTTAGGATTTCATACAAAACCTTATGAAACTTTCCCCCTCCCTATGATGCATTGAGTTCAGCTCTCAAAAGTGAAGACAGCAAAAACCCAGATGCACACTGTGCTGGAGTGTGGGCTTTTTTTTTCTGGTGTTAGAAAACACTAAACTTCCTGAAAATCATTATTTTCTCAACGATTTTACAGTTATTTTGGGAGTCATGACATAAGCTGTGAACTGAGGTTTGCAGTTTTGCCTACCAATAAGCTAAATCAGTGGCTCATCAGAGAATGGAGCTAGGGAAGTTGAATGCAGAGTATTCAGACTTCCAAAGGGATCCGAACCATAGTGTTTTGGATCCCTTCAAAATTGTCCTCTAGGAGTGGACCTCCTCATTTAGCAATTGCCTGTTTATGCCTTGCTTGGACTCAGTATCAGTGTTTGGAAATTATTTAATGATAAGATATTTGGGCCCCAAAACATAAATGTTTCAATAATACACGGAGTTCTGTGTTTCTCTGGTGCCCAGTAGCCAGTCTGGGAGACCTGTCCTCAATTACACGTAACTTGAAAACTTTTAATTAGTTAATCTTTTTGCGGATCCCCTACACCAGAAGGAGCTGTTTTCTTCAAAATATAACAGGCTTTCTTTTCTTTTTCTCCCCCATTCTCTTTTTATGCAAGGAAGGAGAACAAAGAAATACTGAGGGTGGTTTTAACTTCTTGCACAAAAAGAAATCATTAAAAACCATCGCAGGCTGGCTGGAGGCCAGCTTTGATCACGAGGAATCCTGAAGTGCTGTGTAAACTTGAACTGTTATATGAACTGTACCTGAGGTCCACGTTGGCGTCCGGCGGCGCAGAGTGGTCTGCAGTGGCTCTTAGCAACGCTTTGGAGCAGCTCAAGCAGGAAGCTGAAACTTTCTTTAATCTTTTTTTTTTATTCCCCCCCTTCCCCTTTTGCACCTCCTTCTCCAGGGGACTTCTGCCTAGATGGAGCCTGGTTCTCTTACCTATTTTTTTTTTTCTGCTTAAATTTGTCTTCCTTGGATCCGTCCCCTTTGTCATAATTGCTATTGTTACACCCGCTGTAATGGAAAAAGAGATTAATCTGGGAGGCTGTCAGGGCGGCACTTTGAGGCTGGTTTTTGAATGACGCAGGCTATTTCTCATGGTGCAGTTTGCCAGTGCAGCTGAGCCGCAGCCACTGCTATCTGCTGCCTACTGCAAGGTGCCGTGCTGCTTCCCCGGGCACTTCTCGTCCCCCCCTGCTCCTGCCTGCCAGTTGAGAGCTAACCCGGCAAAAATCTCACCCTACCAAAATGCAAAGAGTTTTTTTTTTCCCCCCTGCCCTTTTAGCTCCCTGTTCCAGCTCGTGTGGGATCAAGTGGACAAGTGTAAGCACAAGTGGAAAGGGAAGAGCAAAATGCATGAAACAGGGCTGGAGAGCTGTACCAGCCTTTTGGCTGCAGCTATTAGATGGGCATAGTGCTATCAAGTCCTCATTATTTCCTGCCATGCTGTACTTCTTTTCTGGGTTTAATCTTTTCTCCACCCTACTGCTGGTTTAAAGGTGTTTCAAGACATTTTATCTCCTAGGAGTTATTTTGTATCCCTTTCTGATGTTGGTTCCCTTGCTTTAGGTTATGGTTTTTTTCTATTTTAATTGCTGATGGGAGGTAGAAAAATAGAGGAGGGAAGTTAAATTGGGATGAAAGAACGAATTTCCGAGTTCTTTGTCCTGCTTTGTTAAGAGTCATGCAATACTTTTAGTCAAGGAGGTTAAGTTTATATCTTTTTGGTTTAGGTGAAGACTCAGGAATGCATAAGGAAATGGTATTTTCATCTGTTCTTTGGAATCAGATCTCAGCACAGAATCAAAGGCCGCTGTGCTCTTAGAAGTGTTTTATTTCAAATGGAAAAGAAAATAAAGCTGCAGCACTTACAAAAGTTCAGATGCATTCCTGAAAATCTTTCAGGGGTTGTATGGGTTTGCCGCTTCAACTCTTGCTATGACTTTGATTTAAAACGACCTCCTAAATCTGTTAATAGTCTTGCAAAGCAGCTCATTTTGCTTGGCCCTGGGTGGAAACCACGCAAACCCACCGAGTTCTGCAGGAATTCCTTCAGGAGCCAAAGCTGCTCAGATACAGTAAAGGCTGCATAAATCTGCAATTGTGGTTTGGGACACACCTCCACTTTCTCTTTTTGTTTTCTTCTTTTTTTTTTCTTCATTAGGTAAATCCAGTTTAATCAGTCAGCTTAATCTGACTCTTCAGAAGATAAGCTATTTACCTGGATACTTACTATTTCATTAAATATAATAGTGTCCTCCCAGAACTGCCTATGTTTTTGGTGTGAGCGCAGACAGTGTCAGAGGCAGAACTGAAAGGATCAGAGGTCCTGCTGGGAGAGAGCCCTTGGGATGTGCTTTCCCTGGTATTGCGTTCAGATGCACATGACCCTTTCTACTCTTGAATTGCAAGATTAAAAAAGTAAATACGGAGAATTTATATATGTATGTATATATATGGCTATTTTTGTTCCAAAAGAATTCTGAATATATTATTCTGAAATTACAGAGCTACATACTGTATAGAGTTACAATTATGTAAATTGTGCTATTTAAACGGCTGACTTCTTTCAGAGGAGCTTGTACTTTTCAGAGGTGCAGAAATCTTGTTTCTCGTGTCTGTTTTGGTGTAACTGCCTCGATAGATTTCAGAATGACAGGCTCCACACCAACGTAATACCATGCAAGTAAGGCTACAAATTTGACATTGCTGCTAATTGCAAGTCTGTTGTTTTCATCCTGCCATCTAGGCCTCAGCCCCAGTTGGAGACCAATTCTATTTGGCACTGTAGAGGAGTGTGATAAAGGGTATTCTGTTCCTCCAAAGCTTGTTGTGTATGTAGAAAAGAGAAAGGCAAGCTCACGTAGGAGAAGGCAATGAGTTCCTTTTACCTGTTCAACACCAGGGCTGCGATGAGAACCTCCCTTGGGAACATCTTGGACTGGGGATTGATCTATTTGGCCAGTTTTGGGCCATAATGGCATGTTGCCTCCTGAGTGGAGGGAACTTCAGTGTTTTATAGGGAGATGCAAGGTTTCACCTATATTGCCATATGGCAGGGCAGAACTATTGTGGTAAGAATACAGTCTACAAATAGTTAATCGTGAGGAAAGTACCTTTTAAATACTAGGAAAATGTTAACTATATTTGAAAAGGTTACAGCTTTAATGTCCACATACAAAATAATTTGGTTGAACATTAGCCAAGAAAAGTGAGAGACAGGTAATGTTTATTTTTATAACCTGCGTTTTTACTCATATTGGTAAGAGTAGTTCATAGTCCTACCTGTGTGTGAAAGGAAAAGCACATAGAACAAAGGAAGATTTTTGGATGTGCTGATGCTGCAGGGCAACTAGCTGTATTGAAAGCATTGTTGAATATGTGGGGTGAGCAACAGGAGGTAGTAGTATTTCTTAATTAAATTTGTTATAGTTAGCTTAGTATTTTATTATTGCATTTATTGCCCATGTATCTTCTAGCATTCTGCTTGGATATATACATTATTAATTGATTTTATTTTAAAACCTCATCTAGGTTATTCTGAGTAATCACAAAGATACCCTTCAACATGCCTGAAAATCCTGCTGCAGGTATGTAATCTGGAAGTGATTACTTTCGTTAAACAGTGAGAAACGAAGCTCCGTTCCTGACATGTACTATTTTGTGACGCAGATAAACAGCAGGTGCTGCAGATCCTGGATCGGCTGCAAGCGAAACTGCATGAAAAAAGAGATTCCCAACATAATGAAAACCTGACTGTTTTGCGTAACACGCTCAGGAGCCCTTTGTTTAACCAAATACTGACCCTCCAGCAATCCATCAAGCAACTGAAGGAACAAGTGAGTGTAAAATTACAGTTGTTGGTGTGATGATAACTATAGTGAACTTGGAACTGAAAACAGGATATGTAGGCATGTGTTAATGAGGGCCTTCTCAGTAACAAGCTGTAACGTGGTGGGCTTTGGGGTTTTTTTGGTCAAGCTACTGTCTCCAGCATCACTAGTGAAATGAGAAGTGGTATCCCAACAAACAGGCCATGGGGCAATGTGCTCTGAAAGGGCTGCAGGAGGGGCGGGTGTTGAGAACCACATAATTTGAGAAAAGCATCTGGAAAAGACATCAGCTTTAGTACTCTGAGTTCCAAACAGCAGTTGGAACTGGGATACTTTGTTTTTCACAGAAGCTAAATACTGTTTATCAGTTTACTGGCAGCTTCTTTATTTCCTTAAAAGACATCATCACTTAATTCCTGCTGACTTGTTCAAGAATGGTTAACCTGTTTTGAGAAATAGAATCTAGAAAACCACCCCATAAGATTTGCCAAGCTCTGATGCAGGTGTACCCAAGCTAACTTGAAAGTGATTTGGTTCCAGCAGTGGAAGGAACTTGTGTGGGTTGGTTCCTCGTGCCAGCTGACACTTCGATCTTGCAGACATGGGTATCAATGACCCATCTGCATGAACAGGTCTCACCCTGCAGTTAGCAGAGTCAGGTGTGCAAATTTAAAATCGGGGACTAAGCTGAGATCATGCCTTTTGTCTGTGGCATAATGGGTTTTATATGCAGAATGTTCGGAATTATCATCTCTAGAAAAATTGTTTGTTTTTTTTTTTTTTTTTTTTAGGTTCTTTTTAAGCATGTCCCTCATGAGCAGTTTCAGTCATGATGGGATTATTCCATTCACTGTGTCGCCCTGGGAGTACTTTTGTGTTTCTTCATTGTCTGTCAGGACATGGACCTGCAAGTTCTAGCAATGATAACATGTTCAATTGTAGTTAGTTTGTACCCTGGGCTCTCTCTGGGGAGGAGGTAATACAGACCAGGCCTTTGGCTCCTGAGTGACTACATGACTCCTAAGAAATTTGGATTCTGGTGCCAAAATTGTCCAGGTTTGCCTGACAGTTGCAACTGTGCTTGAGTGCTTCTTTAATGTTACTTTTGTGTGTGTTGTTTCTGGAATACCAGGGTAAAAAGAGGGTAATGAGCAGGAGCAGGGGAGCAGAATGAGAGAAATGGAGAAAATGAGTGGAGTAGAAACACAGCTGAAACATTCAGGGAACTTCTTCTGAAAAATGATTTAAACTTGATATGGTAGCTTGGTTATAGGTTATATCTTAACCTTGCCTTGTACAACTCTTGTACCTTAACTCACCTTGTACAGGTGAGTATATTTGTGTGACTAGGCATATATGAACATATGTGTGCTTGCTGCTTTGGCAGTTTTCAGACAAGATGATATATGTGGAAGTATGTTTTGTTTTTAATAGTTTTTCTACATCTTTGTTGATTTTTAACAGCTCAATTATATGCCTCCTGACCGGTCGGTAGATTTTGATTTTACGAGGAGAGGGCTGCTAGTGTTTGCTGACAAGTCAGTTACTGCTGGGAACACATATGTACCTTGCAGTTCACCTGAACCCAAAGCATCCACTTTCACTCCAAACCTGGGAATTAATGAGTTTAATGCAATCATCCAACAGATGGCAAAGGTAAGGCTCTCAGGTTTAGTGAGTCAAGCTTTTTTTTCTTTAATCTCAAACTCTTTCTTGCTAGCTTTTGGAGTACGTTTTCAAACCCGATCTTCTGTTGTGTGTCTGGGAGCGTGGTGCCTCCTAGTCAGTAAGAGAGTAGAAGTGCTGAGGGTAACTCTTCCCTGTAAAAGATAATGTCAGCACTGGAAAGTGTTTTAGTGGTGTGGTTTGGGTTTGGTTTTTTTTAACTTTGCCATTTTTTTGGCTTTACTTTCTACCAAACACACCGATGTAGAAAAGAAATTTCAGTTGCCAGAAAACTTTTCTGGTATTTGATGACACTTAATTGAAAATGAATGTTTTCTGCAGAAACTTGTTTTGATGGGAGAGTCTTGTTTTATCAAGTACATTTTAAATTGGAAATGTACCAACTTTGTTAATATATGAACAGTGCAAATGATTAAAAGAACTGACATGTAATATTTTGTTGAACTCTTCATTTAGTATGTCTTAACTTTGCCAGGCAGATGCTGATTTCATTAACATGTGATGTAGCATGTACCAGATGCTTATGGAAGTTGTACAGGTGCAGACATCCACCCATGTGGGATTGGCATTTATACCACAAATGTATTGTTCTGTGGTGCTTTGAACCATTAATTTAATTGGTTAGTCGTGCCTTTTTATATTAAGTAACTGTTGCTAATTGACTACCTTAATGTAGCTGTAATATTTTGAGCATAACTCTTCTCATTAGTGTGTCATTAACTCATCAGATAAAAGATTTAGTGGTAAAGACTGTACATTATTTTGGATAAAACAGCTGCGATAGCAGTGCATTCTCTAAATGATATTTCCCAGTAAACAACCCCAGAACTCTTGTATTGGAATCAAAAAGGAGGCAGTCACAAAAGTAAACTTTTTTTTTTAGCGCCAAGTGAGCTTGCAGGGAGGGGGAGGAAATTAATTTCTTTGTTTAAAAGCTGCAATCTTTTGAACGCACACCTAAAAATCAGCATTAAAAAGCAAGGGGAGCCAGAAGACAAGTAATTTAGTTTAGCTATGCAGCATTTCCAGAAATCCCGAATATATTGCTCTAGACAGCACTTCGTTCATAGTTTTCATCCAGTTTGGAATTCATCTCATAACGTGAATGAAGTGTGAAAGCAGCTCTTAAATTCCCCGAGGTTTCAGAACCTCAGAGTGCTTGCATATCCAATACTCTGCTATATTAAAAATAATAAATGGAGGAGCTTTTATAGAAATAACATATTCAGTATTTTGCCTTTGTTTAGTCTTAGGAGGAGAATAATTCTCCCAGCATTCATAAATTTTAAACTAGTTCATTCTATTGCATTAAAAATTAGTAAATCAATTTTTTTTCTGTTTTATTAGGGGAGACAAGTAGAATCAATAAAGATTGAAAAGCCTTCTGTTGGAGGTCTTGGATTTAGCGTGGTTGCCCTTAAAAATCACAGCTTGGGAGAAGTTGGTATCTTTGTCAAGGAAGTCCAGCCAGGAAGCGTAGCTGACAGGTGAGATCTTTATAATTGTATTGGAAAATTGTGGTATTTCCATGAAGGGAAAAGTCATGACTTTCACGTTGAAAGCTCTATCAGAGTAACATGTTTGGGTTATCCGGTAGGATATTTTGGTGGTGGTATCTTGAATTCTGGCTTTTCAGCTAAATGGGCTCATGAGGATCAGCCTTTCAGATGACTTTTAAATATTTGAGCCATTCATAAATGGCATTTCCAGAAATCATGACTTAGAGAATCTTGAGTACTGATTAAAAAACAAAAGAAAACTTGGAAGAGAATGCAAGGAAAATAAAAATCAGCTTCAATTTGATTGTTTTATGCATTGTGTCCCTGAAAGATTTTCGTTTTTCCCCCAACTCGTTTCTTTATTTTTGTGCCCATGACAATACCCTATTTATAGTTGGTTTTACTGTTTGTTTCCTGTGTAAATTTAGATCCGGTCCTCCCGACAGATCCCTGCACAGATGTCATCATAGAGTCAAGGCTTCAGGCAGTTTCTTCCCGTATTGTCTGTGGGTTTTCGCCCAAAAACAAAAGACAGAGCAATCCTTTAAAAATAAAATGTGATTGTGAAACCACAAAAGTTGGCATGAGACAAATGCAGTGCTTGGAATTATGTTTCAAGAAAATGTGTCTAGATTTCAAGTCACTGGTGTCACTTTTTAAATAACACATGTCAGGAAGTGCCAACGCAGGATGACAAAAAGAGTGGGGAGAGGTTGGAATGATAATGGCTATGGGCCCACAGAGAACACACCAGAGAACACTTAAAGAAAAGCATATTAGGCTTTTTCAAAGTGGAGACAGATGGACTGATCCGGATGTCAAAGGAGGCTGAATATCTCACTTTAGGATTTGATGACCTGCTGCTCACTTTCTTTGATGAGAGAATCTAAAATATGGTTAGTGCTCCAAGAAAGTGATTTCTGGGAAACATCTTAAACATCGCATGATAAAAAGGGAGTTTAAAATGCGTTAGTTAAGTTGTGCAGTTATATTGTTTTGGAGTTTATAAATTTCCCCAGCATGCTTCCCGCTTTGCTTCTGAGACAAGATCTCCTGGAGACTTTTTTTGGATTCCTACAGAGCTTTGAAGGCAGTGTCTGTCTATGTAACAGTTTGGTCTCGTGCTCAGAATGAATATTTAACAAAGGAGATGAGTGATGGTTTCTCCCTTGTCACAAATCTAAATTCATCACTGGGGTAATTAACTGTGAAACTTATATAAGTTGAGCTGTGTATTGCTAGGAGAAAGCTTCATACCGTAAACTTAGAGTAAAATATAAATACGCAGCTCATCAATCTTCAGATTAAATAACGATACAAAGCAATATCTTAGCCTGAGTGCTGGGTGCTTGGAGGCAGTATCATGTGGTGCTAAACATAATGAAGAATAGTTCTTAGTTCATCATAAAACCACCAAAAAACATACTCTGTCCTGTAACTGAGCATCATCAAGAAAAAATGAGGGAATTTCTTTGAATTTTGAATAAAACCAAAGGAAAAAATTCATCAAATTTTTCTCCCATGATAAAGTTGGAAAAAAATATGGGTGGGCAGTTCAGTACAGTGGGGATTGTGCGTGCTTCGGATGTTAGTGAAGACAGTCTAATAAGCAGATTTTTAAAATATAGAAATATTTAACCTTGCGTAACTGTATTTTGCGTGTTCGTCTTTAAATCACACAAGCCTGTTGTGAAGTCACTATGCTGCATTTTAAACTTTCTTTTAATGTTTTGTTAAGGGATCAAAGACTGAAGGAAAATGACCACATACTGGCCATTAATTGCACCCCATTGGATCAGAACATTTCCCATCAGCACGCTATTGCCCTCCTCCAGCAATCCACAGGATCCCTACATCTGGTTGTTGCCAGGGAGCCAGTTCAAGGAAACAGCAGAACTTCGGCTGTCTTATTAAGTGATATAAATCCACCTGAGACTGTGAGTTGTTGTAATACTGTCAAAATCAGATTTTGAACTAATGCTGGATATTTTTCTGTGGCTGTGTTTGTGTTAGCAAGCTTCACGTACAGCAATATTTTTTTTCTTTTATCAGATTTTATATGTGGTGACATTTCATTTAGACTGATCATGCAGTAAGTATAAGGCTTCCATTGCAAAGCTGCATGAAGTTGTTATAAAATAGATCCTGGGTTTTTATGGGATAGCAGAAGCTTTAGTAGATCAACATATTCTTAGCAGCAGAGTCTGTTCAGCATAGGCTGGGTAAAGTGTTTTACGAGTATACCCAGCTGAAACCTGCTTGTGCTTGGCAATTAAAGGTGCTCTGATTACATCTTAAAAGAGTGTAAACAAAACCTATCATGAGCACTGCTTGAAATACCCCAACCAATTTAAAAATCAACTGCTCAAAACAAAAAAAGCCTTGTCTTTATTTATTTATCTGGGCTTTTTCTTTTTTTTTTTTTCCTCTCTAAAATCTGCAAATTTCATTAATTGTGAACCCTTTTGTTTTCTTGAATAAGGAGAGATTGTTACTGGGACATGTAATGAGGTAGGGCTGAACCTCCATCTGTGTTCAAACCATATGGTCCAGGTGGCTTCACTGAATTTGGTCGAACCGCACACCTAAATCTGGGGGTTTCAATATTGGAATCTTAATTTATTAACCTAGTAGGTTTTGATGAAAAGCTGGTTAAGAGCAGTGCTTTTTCCTTATTGTCAGTAATTATTTCCCTCATGGTTATTATAGAGCTAGTGAAATCTGAAGGTTTTAGTGGATAATCAATATTGTTTATTGCACTGAAAATTTTAAAGAATTAAACTTTAACTGCTTTTTCATTGAAAGATCCGCACTGAACAGACTAACAAAATAAAATACAAATATATATCTCTACAGGGGGTCTTTAACTCCTTTTATGATATTTAACTGGCTTTGGCAAAGATTTTCAATATGCTAATAAATCCTTTATTCGCAGAAGACTTAAATCTGCCTACTTTGCTCCATTTTGGTTTCTGTGAGATATTAATCTGACAGAAACATTGGCTGGGTTTGGGTTGCTTAACAGCTTTGTTATTTTCAGATTGTCTTGTAGAACATAAGGTCACGGTACAATGTAGCTTAGAAACACGCTTCCAATTCAGTATGGCAGAATATTGTGCTGCGCTGTTAGTGTTTAAAGTGTCTAAGTGAAATAACAGAAATAAGAGTTTGGGCAACGCTAAGTGGAAACTAGGCCAGTGCAAGCTCCTTGCCTCTGTTTTTTCTCTGTTTGCCTTATTCTTGATTTATGAAAAACCAAGAAGATAGTTTTCATTTTGGCAAGCAAATCTTAAAATTGCTTTTTCGTAGTCGAGCTTTTTCCTTGTATCCTGTTATCCTGAAAGCGAAGGACAAGATGTATGTTTAAAAACAGATGAGAAATCCCACTGCGTATTTATAAGGAAATGAAACTGACTGAACAAAATCCAACAGATCCCCAGTAAGTGGGGTAGAGAGAGAAAATTGCTTTGATTAATGCTCATCGTTCCTGGTACATGTGAAAGTGAGAAACATTAAAGACCGACCAAAATTAAAATCTCCTGTTTTTATTAATTGCAGATTCACTGGGGCCACGTTGAAGACGTTGAGCTGATTAACGACGGTTCAGGATTAGGCTTTGGAATTGTAGGAGGAAAGTCGAGTGGAGTAGTTGTTAAAACAATTGTTCCTGGGGGATTAGCAGATCGGGTAATTTGTTATATTATGTCACTTCTTGTTTGATTGTAAAGTATAATTAACTGGTTTTGACAATCTTAAAATAAACTAATACACTTAAACAAAAGGAAGCTGATAGCATCAAAGTCTAAATGCCAACATATACTTTATAAATAAATATGTTGAAGGTATGATTGAGGAAAAAGTCAGCACCTGATATGAATTAAGTTGTTTCTCAGACATGCTTTGGCCTTTAGAACATTGTTAAACATGCAAAAATTCTGAACCTTCTAATATTTTCAATACTTTTGATATTTTGAGCCTTCGCTAAGTCTGGGGGAGGACGGATACTCGTAATGGATTTGCACGTCCTCTGTAGAGTTTGGCAACATCTGTAGGGACAAACTCTCTAAATAAATTGTGAAGCAAGAGAATCTGCTCTATTGAAGAAATTGCATTGCCAGATTCAGTTTATGGATTGAAAATGTCCTATTTTTAGTGGGTTTCATTTTAAAGGGGGTTTTGGTCCCTGCCTTGTGGTCTGACCAGTTCAATGAGACTTTTGAAGTTACTGGTATCTTTTAAAGTTCATGGGTACAGTTTGCAACCTCTCATTGCTAATCTTTAAAGACTCAGTGCTAAGTGTTGCTATCTTTCAGGAGTAGAATGCATGCGATAGCAAAACAGATATTGATTTTTAATGTGAATTTGGTCATGACAGGTTACAATATTTGAGGTCTGGAAGACATGCAGTCAAGATCCGATAACATACAAAAGAGAGAGGCTAAATTACTTCCTCTAGAATAGGATGGAAATGAAAACTGGAGATGAGGAGAGCTTTACTGGAAAATGTTGGCTTTTGCTTGAGTGCCTCCCTCTGAACCTGTCATGTATAAATGAGCATTTTTTTAATTATTGTGTAACACCTGTTTTGCTGTAAGGAATAGAGTGTTTTGGCTACAAATGAAGTATGTAAGTTAAGAAGTCGCCACATCATTCTCAGCTGAATGAGACGTCGTTAAGAACATGTGAAATAATGAGCAACATATACATGTTAAAATTAGATGAGTTTGTAAATGAGTTTGGGTTAGTTCTGGGAATAACTCTGCTATGATTGCTCTATGAATCAATGCACCTGAAGTGGAGGAGCTGTGCTGATCAATACCAGCTGAGGATTTGGTCCTATGAATGCTTGCTTATAATAGAAATGATGATGTAGGTCATGAATCATAATTATCATGTAAAAAATGGTTTGTGTGGAGTCTTGTTACCTTCAGTGGATTTACTCGCTTGAGTTGGAGCTAGTCATATGAGAAAAGAATTGCCAGGCAATATAGAAGTATTAAGGAAAACTCTAAAAAGCCCTAAATCAAAATGCTATGCTTTTTATTCTAGCCCCTATCCGATGAGGAATATTCTGTGAAACAGCAATACTTAAGTACCTGTGAGATCGTAAAATGCTGTTGCTGTCTTTTTTCTCCTAAATGAGAAAAGCAACCACGTTCTTAGCAATGGTGCTATTCAATTTGTGTATCTTACCCAGATTTGGAAAGGTTGATATACTGCTGTTAACTACTGTGGAAAAAACTGCGTGATTGTACAAATGATTCCTTAAATTATTTAGTATGTTGCTGTGGTGGTCAGTTTTATGGTATTTTCTTGCATTGGCTCTCATGACCACGAAGATGTCTCTGTGCAGTTTTCATGTTGTAATGGAAAAGATATTTTATGCATAGACTGGAAACATTTTTTTTTTTTCAATTTTATTTCTGTTTGAAGGATGGGAGGCTCCGGACAGGAGATCACATCTTACAGATTGGAGGGACCAATGTGCAAGGAATGACCAGTGAACAAGTTGCCCAAGTGCTGAGAAACTGTGGGAATTCTGTTAGGATGATTGTTGCAAGAGACCCAAAGTGTGACATTATGGAGACTCCACCGGCTCCCGTGGGCTGGCCGGTCAGTGCATTACCTTCCTTTCAAAATGGAAATGTGAGTATCTGGTGTTTCCTTACGACATTTTTAAGTATGTTTGTGGCTTCTGATCAGAAAGGAGGAGAACAGAGTGTTGAGACCTGAAGTGCTTCTTCTCTTTTGAGTTTCCAGATATCATATACACGTGTATTTAAGTGGTCATTATTATAGTCTTGCCTTCTACCATTTTTCCCTCTTTCCTGTGTATTATTAATGCCTATAGTCTTGGTATTGGAATGACCAGCTTTACAGAATTTACTTCAGAGCGGGTAATTTAATTACCAAGACCATAAATGTTATCAATAAATGGTACTTTTAGTTCTCCTCCTTAGCTCATTACGGTTTTGCTAATCAATCATTTGTAAGTGGATTTAAAACATGACTGAATTTCCCTAGTCTGAAATCCAGAGTGCCACGGCCACACCAGAATTATTCAGCACAACCATCTTTTTATGAAACATAAGTGTAATGTTTTCATCGTCTACGCTACTGTCTGTGATAGGAAATATATCTAAAAATTTTGAAACTTGTTTTAGCAAATCTTATCATGGTCATATCAAAGTCTCTTGTTTTTGAAGTCATTCTTTTCAGTTTTGAGTAATTAAAATCAACAAATGCTACACTAAGTGTACAGTAGGTCTCGAAACATAAACAAAGCTGTGCTTGTGTACCATCTGCTACTACTGTGCTGCTTAGATTTAGGTGTAGAATCTGAGTAGCCTTTTCTTTCTTGTCTGTTTTGTTGAATATGAGTGCAGAGAGCTATTTTTTTTTGAAACACCATTTTTTTTAAAGGTCAAGCAAGCAGTCGTATGGTTACAAACTCACCTGCTCGCCTACTGGGCATAGTCACTGCAGAGGCACCCGTTAGCTTGGTGTCTTGCGTCTCTCTGGACGACTCCGTTGGCTGAAGCTGTCACTAAAGCTTTTTGGGTCCTTCTCAAGCTGCTCTTGTCAGAAGAGGGATTGATGTAGTAGGAAATGTGAGTGGCAGAGGGGTGGGAGGGAGTAATCTATGGACATAAAGCTGGAATATTAAAAGTGGGCTCATCTAGTACCTAAAAAGGCTTTCCTAGAGAATTAGCATCATTACAAAGCACTTCTTTTCCGTCTGTATTATATTTCCAGGGCCTATATTAGGAAAAAAATAACATGGTCCTAATTTTGTTTCCTCTAAAAAATACTATTTTTTTTCTCTTCCCTGCCTCAAGGGTGGGCCTCTTTGTCACTAACGGACACCAAACTTTGTAGATGCTGCAGCTTTTCTGAAATGTTATTCCTTCTGGATGTCTTTTCAGTTACCTCCTTATTCCTATGTTGTAGTTTAGAGAAGAAAAAACCCCACCATTGCAATTTCACCTACTTCTTTCTGAAAGCATCTGTTGTCTTCTAAACTGAATAGTGCCTTCATATGTCGATTTGAAGAAACCCCTCTTTCTGGCATTAAGAGAGATTTGCTGAAGTCAAGATTAGGGGCTAATCTGAATGTATTTATTAATTTAATGATGATTTTAATGGTCCGCCTTATAGTTAGTGTCTGATTTACAACAGAACTTTTTGCTATAATCTAATTTCTCCCTGGTTCCTGAGTACTTTCACTAGCTGTGAGCTTTGGAATAGAAAATATTTGCCTTTTCTTTTTTTTTGCAAACCAGCAGAAAGACGGTTTTTAATATATGGTTAGGTTTTTCAGTTTTGGATTAATATTTTATTTCCTTTAAATTTCCTGTAGTAAAGAACGACTGAAATTACATATGTCTGTGCATGGGCACAAGAAAACAGTCATATTATCTGTACTCCACAAGATAGGGACAACAGTGTTAGCAGCCTGCTTGTGCTGACTGCATTGAGGACTCTACTATGATTTTTACAGTCTTCTAACATTTCACATTCTGCCAGTAAGATTATGTAGAGAAATTTTCTCTAGCACCAGAGCACAGTGAAGGGCTTTTGACTGTCAAAGTAGCAGGACTCCCAAGGCCATAGCTCCATTTAAGATGTTGCTACGGGCTTGTTTACTGGTTTGGTTCCCTCTCCTAAAGATAAGTGACAGAGCATCAAAACTTATCTTCATCTCCATCAGCATCTTATGGAGCAAGAGTTGGAAAGCATTTAATGAGCTTAATGAGTTGGCTAGTGGAGGGACGTGTGTGTGATAAGAGAGGAGATAGCTGGTGATCCATTTCTCTTTCAGTGAAAAGTGAAATAGGTACAGCCATAACTTTGTTCTGCTTTTAATGTAGGTCCTTCCAAAGCTGATATTTGGCAAGCATTTGATTAAACTTTTCTTTTGTTCACCCTCTTAAGAAATGTTTTCCTATTTCCCGGTCCATTTTTTGCTGTTGGCAGTGACACTATCCCTCTCGATTTCATCACTTTAACAGACCTTACTCTCATCATCGTCTTTTTGATCCCATTGGACTGTATCTGGTTACCGAAAACAAACAGCTTTATGTATTTCAATTTATCCCTTGCAATCCCAGATGTGTGTGCTTGATTGTTTTTCTTTTTGGTATCACCAATGTCTTTAGTGTGTCCTGTTTGAACTCTGTCTTGCAGTTTTGATTTTCACTTGTCAGGGTAGAGCAGCACAGGCGTCCTGAGGCCAGCTTTGTGGGGACCTTTTTCCATAGACTGCTAGAGTGTAAGGTCAGATCATATCGTAAGCTCAGCTAGTGGCTTTTATGGTTTTTTGGTAATTGCAGTAAGCAGAGGGAGGGTTCAGAGAACAGGTCATGTTACGTGCTTCTCTTTTCAAGTATTGTTTGTTATGAGAAGTCGTCTTATCACTTGAACAGTAATGCATTTCCAAATGAATACTTTCCCTTCCCCTTTAGGTCTTAAAAGTAATTTTCATTGAATACAAACTAGTGAGTATTTTGCTTCCCGCTGCCTTAGACAACCTGGAAGCTTCCAGTGCTCTTTGCAGTTTGGTGATGTTCAAATCTGAACGGGCTCATGTGAAGCTCATTAAGATGATGTGTGTAAGATTGACTGCTGGAATGGTTTTGTGGTTTGAGATCTAGCATAAAACCAAGCGATAAGCTCAAACACCTACCTAGTCTCCTGGATTTGCATTTAAGTAGGCAACTGCTTCTGTAGTAGAGATGTTCCTGCTATGCATACCTGTGCTTTCTTTCGTATCGGGGCATCCTGTTCTGAGATCTCTTTCCTCCTGTCCCTTGTATCCTCAGTAGGTGATAACAAGGAGAGAGAATCATTGCTTTTTCTACAGCAATGTGTGATGTGGTAACACTGTGTATTTATACCAGTAGAAAGAACAAGTAGATTCATTCCACTGTTTATCAGGACAGACATGAGGAAAGGAGAGAAGAAGTTCTGAGAGCATTCAGGGTTTCTGTTGTCTTGTGAGATTGACTGGGGCATTGTTGTTACCAAGAGGCAAAAGAGAAATGGCCCCCAAGCAGTCTTTTTTTTCTTTTTTTTTCCATAAAATATAAATGTTATACTTCTGACAGGTATATGGAGAAAGTATTAGAAAAGTATTTAAAAAGCAACTAATGACTTTGGATGACACCTTATTTTCAGCAAATCTTTGGTATATCTCTTTTGCAAATATGATCCCTCCCAAAGGAGGAAAATCAAAATCACTGCTCACTTCTGAAGATCTTAATTAACCTGCAATATTGTAATGGTACTGGGATATGATGAGATTTTCTTGCTGTCTTGTGTTTTTTTTTAACAGGATAATACCAACCTTTTTGAGACCTATGACGTTGAACTCATAAAAAAGAATGGGCAAAGCCTGGGAATAACAATTGTTGGATATGCTGGCACGTGTGATGTAGGTGAGTTTCACAGGTTATAGTAAAGTCTAGGACAGGGGCTTTTCAAATACCCTTTATTTACTATGGGGAAAGTAGATATTGCTTGTTTGAAATGGTGTCACTTACAAAATTTATGAAGAAGATATTTGGAGAACTTGCTGCAAAGTGACATTCAACCACAAAAATTGTAAAGAGTTGTAGTTAGCTTAAGAAAGGGTAATTCCCACTTGACTGCTTGACTGTGAATTTTCCATGTTTATGTTACTGTGCAAGACATTAAACTGTAACAGACACTTCCTGCACGTACAGACTCTAACACAGGTTCCTGTCCACTCTGTTCCTTGTTGTGCCCCAGCAGTGTATAGCACAGTTCACATACTCTTGTTTTGAAATTCTTAAAACGTGTTATTGAATGTCCCCAGTTGGCATTAACTTTTGAGTGGCATCTTCTGTGTGTATGAAATAGCTTAACGTGTTTTGTTTGTTTAATGAATTGTAGGAGTTAGAATGGAAACAGTCCCTTTAACTGGTCTATCCCTCTGCCAGGCAGGAGATGCAGAGAGTCATAACTGTGTGTGATGTGTGACACCTTCACAAGATGATATACTTGTCTTTGGCTGATGGCTGGTTTAGTGTCTAAACTCTGGGAACAGATTAAAATACCTGTGCTGGGATATAGGGATGTGGAATTAGGTTGTGTGTTTTTCCTAAATTCTTTTTAAGTTAGAGCTGTTAATTCATCTTTCAAATATTGGTTCCACAAATTACAATACTTTTAAAATTGATTTGACTGACTATCTGGTTTTACACGTAGAGGTGGTGCTTTTTATCCCCTCCCTTTCTTTGTGAGACTCAAGAAAATATTCTGGGAATGTGGTGCAGCTGGGGTTCCCAGGGGATCCCAGACATGTTGCTGGCCAGGAATCCCAGGAGCATGTGTCAGGCAATGGGAATAAGTAGAGAGGTTTTACTGAGCCTGGACAAACCGTGTTGGGCAGGGGTCTGAAGAAGTTAGTATTCAGAAAAGGATGGATGAAGTGTCAAGATTCATTAGAATTAAAGATCAGCATGTCATATTTTGCAGGAGTTTGTGGAAGGAAAGGGTTACTGTTTCAGCTGATGACTGGGGGTTTTTACTGTTCCATTTTGTTTTAATTTCCTTGTTCTAATTATAAGTTAGAATTAATAGTCAAACATCAAACATGACAAAGGACAGCTTTTCTGATTTCAATGTTTCTCTTTTTTTTTTTCTTTTTAAAGAAAAATCCTTTTTGATTAAGATTTAAAGTACTAAATTCTTCAGCTGTAAGATGATTGAAGTCCTGATCAAAGTACTTAAGCACATACTTTACTTTTAGCTTAGGTAGTCCTATTGAAATCAAATGCAGCATGGATTTAAGTGATTGTGGTTTAAAGCTTGGGTAAGCACAAGGATGAATCCATGGAGGAGGTGGCCTTTTCTGAGCCATTTTAAGGAAAAAATATTGAGGCTTTGAGGTTGGTGTACAGGTGGTTGTGTCAATGCTGCTTTTTTCCGTTGGAGATCTTCAGTCGTTCTGTGTCAGGCTGTGTGAGTGGTGACATGCAGGTGTTGGTGGTTTACAGAGTCATAACTTTGTGGACAGAAGAAGTATGTGAAAAAGGCTGTAATTAAAAATCTTACTAGAAAAATGAATAAATTAGGTTAATGTAGTGACTTGTTTGTGTTCCCTATCCTCTCCCTGCCAACAGAACCTTCAGGGATTTTCGTGAAAAATATAATACCTGGTAGTGCTGCTGACCACAACGGCCAAATTCATGTTCATGACAAAATTGTTGCTGTAAGTAAAATTGTCTGCTTATATGTTGTTGTAGAACTAATACTTCATTACACATCTCAGTGTTAAAAGAACAATGGGGTAAAGACTTTTTAAAAATTAATTAAACCTCCTCCGCTTTGCAGAGGGAATAATTGGGTAGTTCGTATTTGTTTAGGTAGACTTGTAACAGAAATGAGCTTTGCCTTGCTGTGGTTAAAACATTATTTTATATTCAAAGAAGTAGTAAATAGTAGTTAACGATGAAAGAAGCAAGCATTTGGATTAAAATGTTTCAGAGTGGAGAATCTTGGCTTTTGGCCTGAAGTAAAGTTGAGCAGCATTAGCTTCTATTGAAATTGAATGGGATTTGAGGATGGTTAAGATTTTGCAAGATGTGGCACTGTTTAATGTCCTTAATGACTGTGTAGCGTAGTGTGGATACAATCAAAATGTTAATAGTCACAATTTAGGTTTAAAAAGCCAAGCTTTATGTGTAGAAAAATTAAAACCCATTGAATAACAGTGATTTGAATAATAGCCAATTTTGCATTCACAGTACAAGCAGGAATGAATTACGCAGCCTTTTTGTTTTAAGAGATAATATTTATAGAGATATGATTTTAAATTACTTTTAAAACGTGTGCTGTGCCAGACCTTCCAAAGTCAGCTTCTCCTTTGTGAGAGTGAAAATTAATACAACCTTGCGCTTTTATCTGCAGCTTTGCAGGAGAAGCCCCTATTGATGCATGATCTAACAGTGAAGTGAACAGAGTATTTTGGGTGTAAATTAAAACATCTGAATTAATGTAAGAATTGGGCTGTTCAGAATGGATTATATGAACAGTTATGTGTATAGGCTTGTCTGGGGCATGTTAGAAATCTGTGAGAAAACTAACAGCGGTAATGAACTGAACAGAATTCTAGGTTGACTACTCTTGCTGGGAAGCTCCACCCACAATAATCCTCACGCTGGTTTTTGTAAGCAAAAAAAGTTCAAGGGGGAAATCAGTGCATACTATGGTATGGAATTGGTAAATTCTGTTCTGTGATTGCCCCATGAAAAGAGAAGAAATCACTTCTGTGTTTCCTTTTCGAAACGCGTTTTGAAAATAATTAGTGAAATGTAACTGATTTAATGAAGTTGTTTTGCGAATACTAGTCTTGGGTGAATAACCCTGTAATTTCTGCACAAAATAAGATGCATGTGCATGCAGCCTAGGAATGTAATGTGGTTACTATTATATGATCTTATTTTCTTGGTTTAGGTCGATGGAGTTAGTATACAGGATTATACCAACCAAGAAGTGGTAGAGGCATTGCGTAACACGGGACAGACTGTTCGCCTTACCTTGCTCAGAAGGAAACCTTCTTCTACTATTTTAGAAAGAACTTCANCAGAAGAAATCACTTTTGTGTTTCCTTTTTGAAACACGTTTTGAAAATATCTAATTAGTGAAATGTAACTGATTTAATGAAATTGTTTTGCGAATACTACTGTCTTGGGTGAATAACCCTATAATTTCTGCACAAAATAAGATGCATGTGCATGCAGCCTAGGAATGTAATGTGGTTACTATTATATGATCTTATTTTCTTGGTTTAGGTCGATGGAGTTAGTATACAGGATTATACCAACCAAGAAGTGGTAGAGGCATTGCGTAACACGGGACAGACTGTTCGCCTTACCTTGCTCAGAAGGAAACCTTCTTCTACTATTTTAGAAAGAACTTCAGATAGAGGTAATCTGTTTTTAGTTTTTTCAGCAACTAATTCTATTTTTCACTCAATTTACAGCCACCTCATGTAACTGTTAGGACTAGATACCATGTGATCTTACATTTTGTAAGGACACACTGTAGAAAATGAGATACTTAAGAAGGAATGGAAAGAAACAAAATGAAGGATTTAGGAAAATTGAGTGTAAAACTTCTGTGTAGCCAAAAAAAAAAAAAAAAAAAGGTAGTTAATGAGATGCTGTTACTACTTCATATATTTTGCAACATGTGATGTTATTTTTTTTAATCTGTTTTCACAGTGCAGCCAACCGTTCCCACCTTTCTGTTCCCTGGAGCTGTAGGGACTGAAACTAGTGTGGACACTAAGAATGAGGAAAACCGAGGACAGAAGGATAGTCTTCAAAATGAAAAGAAGCAGAGTCTACATAAGACAGGTGGGTAGGATACCTTACAGTGTCTCTTCTGAGTCTTTGGAATTGTCTGTTTTCAGTACCGATGGGCTCTTGTAGCTTATTCCATCGTTAACTTTTGCTCTGTAATGCTTTTTATTCAGGTCCCTCTCAAGTAAAGCTCTACCTGTTGAATCTATCAACTCTTTCACCCCATCCTGTCCCCAAAATGTAGCACTGTCCACAGCTTGCCAAGAGTTCTGTGTCATTTTGGAGGTCACTGATGAAGACACTAGATAACATTAGCCCCTGTAGCTATTGACCTTCTCCCATACCTGCCTGTCAAGCCATTGGTTAATGCTGGCTTTGATCCCAGTGGTCCATCTAGTTTTCAGCCTCTCTAGCAGTCATCAAACCCATGGCTCCTCAGTTTCCAAGTGAGAATGCTGATGTGTAAATAATGCCAAAAGGTTAGGTAAAGTTGAGGTTTATTGCACCCTTTGTCCAGATAGCTATCTTAGCAGTCAGATTGGCTGGTTATTTGGCAAGTCTATATTAACTCTTCCTGATTTGCCTTCTTATCATTTATGTCTCTGGTCTGGCAGAGGCATAATATGTGGAAAGACCCCAGAGCTGGAATCGGAAGGTGGACAGGAGCTCAAATTAGATGATAAATTTTTAACAACAAAGGTAATTGGACACAGGGGCAGATCATAAAGGTGTGGATTGCTTTAGTTTTTAGCTGACTTCTGAATCAAAGTTGGAGGCCTTTCCAACAGGCGAGCTTCAACTCCCTTGCAGATTTCTGGGCTCTTCTACAGGAATTTCTGGGTGAATTTCTACAGCTTGTGTTGAAGTCAGCATAAATTGTCCTTATGCCTTGTTGTTTCTAAGATATGTAGATGTAATAGAGGATTCTAAATTATGGCTGTCAATGAATAACAATTTTGCTATGATTGTGGAAGATCTGTCAGTATTAAAGACAACCTGGAAACGAGAGGAATGTAGCAGTTCCTAATGTTCCATTCTGGTTTGCTTTTTTGTCCAAGCCTTGTAACCAGACATCCTTTGTTGTGACTTCTGCATCTTCCCAGAAATAAGAAGCCAAATCAGAGGTGGCTGAGTAGCTGAGATGTGGGGTTATCTAAGTGTTGTTTTAACTATATGAATGGAAAAGCAGATATTGATTTGTACTTAGAGTAGACCCATAACTTAAGGACGTAGCAGTAAGATGTATTTATGGGCAGATGAGCCAGCTGGGCTTAGACTCGCTATGAGGCTAAAAAGGAGCAAAACCTGCTGTCTTGTGTCACTTAGTCCTTTTTTACTGTGGAACTTCCTATGCATGAAGTATTTTCTTTTTCTGCCAAAGTGAATGCTGTCTCTGTAGTCAGGTCCTGACTCCTTGTGATTGGGTTATCTTGTGTCACAGGCCCCAGGTGTCTGCCTTGACGCAAGGAGAGCTTTCTGAGGAATTTGTTACCTAATACCCTGGGCTGAGCAAATAGGGTATATCAATGCCAGGATCAGTTTATGCTGGGAACCAAAATTGCTTTTATCCGTCTCAAAGTTAACCAGGTCTGTTAGGCTCCAGGTGTGTTATCTAGATATGCCTTAGTGATCCCTGTTCTGCTGATAATCAGCTTGGGTCAAACTCTGGTTTTGAGCCCTTTTCACAGCAGGCCCAAACTGCTTTGATGCGGATTCACTGCCTCTCCATAAGTACTCCAAAGCCCTTCGTTTCAAAAGGAGTTTGTAACCCATTTATTTGTATGTATCCGAGTGGCTCCCCTTCAATTCTAGCCTTATGCAAATCTCATAATCCCCCTCCTTGGAGCTCTGTGGAGTATGGTGCGGATGCACCTGAGTCTGGCATTGCACAGAATTCACAGCTGTGAATTGGACCAGTGTGAGTTCCTTGCAGGGGCAGCCTGGTGTATCTGTGTAGCAAATGGACTGCCAGAATTTTCTGTTCTCCCGTGTATCCCTGCTCCCCTTGCCCTGCAAAATACAGGGTAGTGTGCTTGTGTGCACAGTTTGTCTTGGGATACCAAAATTTAAACACTGAAGTTGGATGCTGCCCGTGATACCATCTAGCAGCTCTGGTCCTCCTTGGGCCAGCAAGATAATGCTGCGAACGTGGATTTGAAACAGGGTAATGAATCAGGAGCATTTAATGCAAGGGTAAGCAAGTATCATTGCCTGGTCATAGTGAGAAACCACTTTAAGTTATAAGACTCTGCAAAAGCTTTCTGCAGTTGTAAAACGCGTGTGTGTGTCTCTGTTCAAAAAAGTTGAAATACTTAGTTGCAAATTTTACTCATACTGAAATACGACGTATAAGGTTTCACCTTGGAATAGAATTTAGCGGCCAGGTTTAAATTCCAAAGATAGGTGCTTATTTTGGACATGGTGACGGGCACTTCATTATAATGGTGCTAAAGTAAATACTGCTAATATAAGGTTCTGACTAAACTCTGGAAATGCTCTTAGAAGTTTAATGTAAAAGGTATGTTTTATAAAATATGTATTACTTCCCTTTAAGCGCAGTTGTGTGAAATTCTTATTAAACTGTGTTTCTCGGAGAGGCATTAAATAGTAATTCTGGCCAGGCAAAGCCACGCTCAAGCAGTTCTGTTACAAAGGCAGTGTGGTTTAGGATGCAATGTGCAGGAGGCCTGAAACCCTGCTCCCAGCCTAGAGGCAATGAACTTACCAGCTGCGTCTGCGAGGCTGCAGACTGGGCAGAGCTGCCTTCTTTTGCCCGGCGACAGTTCTCAAACCCCAAAGATGTGATGATGCTTGTCGTGCACTTAAAGAAAGCTGGGGAAAACTAGCCAACAGTAGGGCAGACAAAGGTAGTGCAGCAGAGCCCCGTGCACATCCCTGGGTAGTAAATTTGTGAAACCAGGAGGAAATTGCAACAAGAAAAGATCCCAGTTTTGAAAATGCTGGCAATTTCAACCAGGAAAGATTATTTTTACAGTACACTTGTGATTTACTCTTGATGCTTGCTTGCTTACTGGAAATAAAAAACCTATATGGAAGTGTAGACAGAAGGACAGGCTAAATACTTTAAAAGTCATTGCTAATGAGAGCTGTCCCTGGCACGTGTTTTCATTTCTGAGGCCTTGCACATTATTGAAGATGTGGTACGGATCTCAGGTCATGAGAAATCCAGCTGCATGAGAGACCAGAAAGAAACTTCCTATTAGCTGCCATGAGGAAAAAACTTGGGGGAAAAAACGAGTATTTTAAGTGAACTGGGTGGATTGGAACAGAATATATTTAATCCAAATCCCTCCAGCCAACATTTCCACAGTTGAGGAAGTCACAGGCAAAGACTTCAAAGCGTGTTTGAAAGAAAGAAGGGGGGGAAACTTCAAATGGAGACGTGCATCAGCACCTGCTCGGAACAACTCATACATTTTGATAATGTGTTTTGGAAGCGACAAAAAAATCTGTACTCAGCCAACTGAACACAGTTTACAGTTACTGAACTGAACATGGAGTTTGACCCTAAGATTCATTGCTCCTGGTGAACCTTAAAATCTGTATTTGGCTGCAAAGGGGGATTGCAGGTGCTTGGGTCTTGTGTGTTCATGCTGCAACTTTGTAATAGCAGAAAAAGAGTTGGAAGAATTTCTGTCCCTATGCATTTCTGCAAATGGAAGGAGCAGAAAAGCGCACTGGTGTTCTGGTTTTGCTACAGTTGGGAAGTAAAGATAGTGATCAGCCTGTGCTTGGTTGTGTGAAGATGACTTCTTGGAAACTTCAGTTAGATTTCAATGGAGGAAAACACCCTTAACTCACACAGATGAGAATTTTGGGACAAACTGTCATCCCTGTCTTTGGGACAGTTTATTTAAGGCAATAATTCATTTCAGAGAGAACTTTGGGCTCTATTTACAAACCCAAGCTTTTTTTCTTTGTGGGATTTCTTTTTGGTGACAGAAAATAGTTATCTGAATTGCTGGAATCCTTAAATATCTGTATCTCCTTGAGCCTATAGGCTACAGAAAGTGGATATTTCCAGGTGCAGTCTCGGTTGTTGGGCTCTGAGGAGCGTGGTTTCTTGGTGCAGATCAGACAGAATTTGCCTGCCTGGTGTGACAGAAAGCGAGCAGAAGAGGTAGAGCGATGGGTTATGTTGGTGTAAAAGTTAACTTAAATCTTTGCTTTTAATGAGTGGGAAACTTCAAAGTTCTAAAATGATGTGATGAGGATTGTATTGCAGAGCTCACATTTTATCTTTGGGGTCTGCAGAGGTGTTGAAAGCAGGAGCAACCTGACATCCCACTTGTGCTGGCTTTTACTAGTAGGTAGGCTCTGAGCTCCTCTCGGTGACTTCACAATTCCCCCTTGCGATGTTTTATTGTGTGCAAAATGTGAGGTTGTGATTTACTTTCTAAATTTAAGTAGGACACATCAGCAATACTAAGTGGTGAGTGCCTTGTCTTGGCATCAGACAAACTATTACAGTCGTTTGAGGGGAGGACGGGCCCAGTTTTCAGTAATTCAGAGCCCAGTTGCTGCTGCTGTAGCTGCTAGATGGAATTTGCTTTAGAGCTCGATTCTTACCAGTTAAATGTTGCTTCAGCTTGGAACTTTATATGTGTGCTGAGCTTCTGGAGGAGGTCAAATGCAGGGCAGCCAGTCATTTTCTGCTGTCTAGCTCTGTCAAATTGTCTTACATGAATGTAATACTGCCTCGGTTGCATAAGTAAGAAAGCTGAAAAGATATAAATGTCAAGATAGCCAAGTTCCCACGGAAGACTGGTTTAGAACTGGAGCTTATATTAAAGCTCATGTTACTTACTGGCCTAATTAAACTAGACAAGCCTTTATACCTGTCAAATATATAAATAAAGTCTGTGAGTGCATTGTGCTGATGCAGCCCCTCGATAACAGCAATATCTCGTCAGGTGTTTCACTTCTTAAGGGGGTTCGTTTTGGTGGGAGATGATGGTTCCCTGGAGTGGCAACTGTTTTTATAGCAACAAATGATGAAGTTGTGTGAAATTTGTTTTGCAGCCTGGAAGAATGATTTATTTACAGTACTATATGGTACAGAACTCGCATCTCATCAATGCAGGCATCACCTCTTCTGCTTCCCAGTTGAATAAATCACACATTAGCAGTAGCTGACATTTTGCATTGTTTTCCTAAGAAAGACATTTTTGATTTGCACTGTTTGGTAGAATCAGCTTAATGCACTTTCCTTTTTTGGGATTATTCCCTCTGATCTTTTCTTTACTCTGAATTATTATCAAAGTATTTAGAAGTAAATGCACTTCTGAATCTACAGTATGCTCATAAATATAATATTTGCTTTCATATTTAGGAAAAGTCCTGCTCCCTCCAGCGCATGAGCTGAAATCCAAGTGGGAAAACCTGCTGGGACCTGAATATGAAGTTATGGTATGTTATCTTTCGATAAACCACATTCATGAATGTCATTTCTTTAAATTACAGATCTGTGAGTTTAGCCTTACAGGCTGTTTATAGAATATTGTAGTGTTTGGAACAGATCAGTAACATCAAATCTTGATTCCCTTATCACCAAGGCTGAAAGATAGAAGTGTTATAATGAGCTGTTGAGGTTTTGGTGTTTTTTATCATTCTGTTTATATAGATATTGTTTTTGTACAGATACTAGACAGGAACCGTGATTTAAGAAAATCAACTATCCTTTTAAATCTGCATCATAACAGCCACTTAAAATATGTGGCGTTTTTACAATTTCATTTATGATCTATATGTTTTATTGTGCACTGGGAAATAAAAGGCTCGGGAGAGAGCTCTTGTGTTTCACAAAGAATCTCTACAGTTTTATTAGAAGAATGAAAGACTGATTTTCAAATGTGCTGGGAAAATAGGAAGTAATTCATGGTAGCGTAACGTTGTGGTGCCAGTATCTATTAGATATTTCTTCACTTCATATGAAATAATTGCCAAGCAAAAGACTGTTTGAGAAATCTTCATAAGGAGTTGACTGAAACTGTAATTTGCTACTGCTGTTCAGTGCCGTGTTAGCCAGTGAGTACAGATAAAAGACCCCAGCCAGTCTTCTTTCCAAAGACTTAAAAAATTCTCACCACCACCAAGAAAATGCCCTGTTTATCTTTGCAATGCTTGTCCAGTTGATTTAGAGACACTTATTTTTACTACTTGGAGTAGCCATCGTTCCAGTCACTCACGGGAAGATTTAAAGTAGCTTTAAGAGTTGCCTTGAGAAACTCACTTCTCTTCTTTCCATTAGCACTCCTTTAAGATCTGAAGTTCGTGTAAGATTATGTACGTGATGCAATAAATCTGTTTGGCTGCCCACTTCAGTTGCTTGGTATTCCCATCCTTACATTTCAAGAGTCTGATATTACTTCCCTTAGCACTATCAGGCTTCCCACAGAGGACAAAAACCTGCTTAGTTCGTGAAACTGCCTGTTTCTAATTCTTCTTTAGCTGCCACCAGGAAAATGTCAGGAGTGAAAATGTTAATGATAGGTCCTTTTAAATAATAGAAGGAGACTGTTGTGGCATCCCATTTTGAAAGTCATTTATCAGTTCTTCTAGTTCTTGTCATCTGCACCTACCAGTCTTGCTTGGCTGCGTTCAGTAGCAACATTGAGTTCAGTTTCAGCCCATTAGTGCAGTCCCTGTTTCATGCTCTCCTCATTCTGACGCTCAGCCCCCAGTAAGTCACCCTTAAGAGCCCACAGGTTTGAGTAGTCTCTCAGAAGTGTTTCGCTTCGGAGGGAATACCTGTTTAAGGAGAGGATTTGACATCACTCGTGGCTTCGGTGTTGCTGATCCTTTGTGGTACCAATGGAAGGTGTCAAGATTCTGCTGCAACAGAAGACCCTGAAGTCCATACAGGGATGTACTACTGCCTGGTGTTTGTTACTTGGTACCAAAGCGTGAGCAGCCAAGCTGAGGAGTTACCACTCATAGATTCATTTAGTTACAGCTGAATGGACATAAATGGGTTCTGTCTGTCAGGGACAAATACCCAAGTTCTGGAAAACAAGCTGCTGGAAGCCCTGTTTAAAATCAAGCCAAAAGAAAAAGTTGAGGCTTAGTATCGTTTCATAGATAGAAATGACTAATTTCTTGCAAGGCTGTATATTTTCCAAATCTAACAAGTGCCGCGATCCTCCCAAACATAGTCAATTTCAGTGTCCTAAACTCCAACCATGGGCCATAGGTCACCACAGATGTCATCTTATTACATTTAAAATCAGAGTAAAGAACATTCTGAGGTTACAGATAAGTGTGTTAAGGATGAACATTACGAAAAAACCTGGTGGTTTACGTAGTTATTTTATTAATATGAAAAAATGAAGATATACTGGAGGGATTTCTTGTCACTGTTTTAAATAATCCACTTTGCATTCAAATTTGGTAATTAACCTCATGTATTTCAAGCTGTGTTAGAAACACACTGCAGAAGATGGTGGTTTAGTCTAGATGTTAGAGGGCTGTACTATAGCCTGAAGTAATAACTTAAACTATCCTACTTTTCAAGTTCTGATTGGCAAGTCAGTTTGAGTATTTGTGTCAAACATAATGGCATTTTGCGCTTATACAGGATTACTGAACTTGACTAAAATTGGCACTCAGGCTTTGGGAATAGGATAATATTGGGGTCTGCTAATAGTGCATAATCACCAGATGCCTCGTCATAAATGTTCTGTGTCTGAAAGATTTTCCTAACATTTGTTTAAAATTATTTTGCATCAATGTGACTTTGTTCAAGTACAGTTTGTTTTGCTCATCAGGTGGTTTTTTTTTTTTGCCAGAATTCATCATTCTGGTAAAGTGTTTATTGTCCTGCTATTGAAAAAAAATGTAATGATGTGGAATTTTTAGGTTGTGAATGTGGATATGCCCATTATGAATGATTCAGAGCTCCAGAAGTACTCAAAGGTATGACTTATATGATGGTTTCCCTCATGGTATGTGTTGGCAGAGTAATCCCAGTAAGGCACGACACAATTCCAGATTTATATGTTTCAGAAATGTAGTGGTTTTGTGGCTCTATCCTGCTTTTCCAGAAAAAAAAAAAAGGCAGAATTTTGGCAGCCAATCTTCTCGTCTGGTCCAATACCTTCTCAGAGCACAGGCAAATGAATCTTTTAACATGCACGCATGCAAACACCCCAAACAAACAGAAAAAAACCACCCCCAAAACCAAACCATTCTTATAAGCCTCCAATTACAGAATCACAGAGTGATACAGGGTTGGAAGGGGACCTCTGGAGATCTAGTCCAACCCCCCTGCCAAAGCAGGTCCTCCTAGAGCAGGTTGCACAGGAACTTGTCCAGGCAGGTTTTGAATGTCTCCAGAGATTCCACCCCCTCTCTGGGCAGCCAGTTGCAATGCTCTGCCACCCTCGAAGAAGTTCTTCCTCATGTTTAGATGGAACTTCTTATGTTCAAGTTTGTGCCCATTCCCTCTTGACTGGTCACTGGGCACCACTGAAAAAAGACTGGCCCCTTCCTCTTGACACCCACCCTTTAAGTATGTATAGGTGTTGATCAGATCCCCCCTCAGTCTTCTCTTCTTCAGACTAAAAAGACCCAGTCTTTTTAGTGGGGTCCTTAATTGCATTGAAATTCGGTTGTTGAAAGCCACTAGAGCGTAGAGCAGAGGTTGAAGCTGCTGAACAATGTTGATGTTGTTGGCCTCCAGAGGAGTTTATCAGAGTGATCCTGGCTCGGGGAGAGGGAGGTCCATTTCACTGAAATGAACAGAGCTGAAATTAAGTTCAGACTGTGGAGATATTTTCAAGATCTGTATGTTAACATTGTTCAAAAGTGTTTTGTGGAGGTGATGTATTTATTTACTTGTGGGGGTATCTCAGTGAAGAAAGGCCATAAACTCATAATCCGACATGGGATGTGAGGGAAGGAAAAGGATCCATGGATTGTTCCTTTTACTTGAATATCCAGAAGTAATTGGGAAACCAGAAGGACAGTCAGTAGTGTTTCGACATAAGTAATAAAAGCCAGAAAATGGCCAAACTGAAAGCGCAGATATTGCCAAGCATCTCTTCTCCCCAAGTTGCTGTGATTTCTGCTTCCTTGTCTGGGTAGTGTATCAGCTTTATGCTACTCTTCCTCTTATTAGCAGACCTGAGACACTAATGGTTGGAGGCTCCCTAGAGAGAAACTCCAAATTAAGGAGGCCCACTGGGAAAAGGCGAAGACAAAATCAGTGATTTCACCTTGCAGAAACAACGATGCCAGTATTATATATCTTCACTATTTGAAGAGGATGCTTCATGGATATATTTCCTTTCTCAAATCAGCGTAGATCCTAAATGAGTAAGACAGCTTGATCTTTTGATGAGTTTTCATGGTGATTCTGGAATTACTTTCAGTTTTGTTGAAAACTCACCTTTTGGGTAGGATAAACTTTGGGTGATACTTTTCTCTGCATTTTTTACATAATAACCTTATTTAAGAATATGGTTTAAATTGCCTTTTCCCCCCAAAGGACAGCTTGGTTGTTTTTATTTGTGAAAATGACTTGTATAGAGAAATTATGGACACTTGTGCTTTAATGCAGATGATGTCAGTATGAATACAATCATATTATTGTGTGCTTAGTTTCATTTGGTGAGCTGCTGAATGCTAAATGTGTTTATATTGTGGTAGATAAGGGAAAATATTAATTCTCAGTCATTCTTATCTTTTGGCAGCTATTACCCATCCACACTTTGAGATTAGGAGTTGAGCTTGACACCTTTGATGGACATCATTATATATCATCAATAGCTTCAGATGGTCCAGCTGCAACACTTGGTCTCTTGCAACTGGAAGATGAACTTCTGGAGGTAAAAACCAAAACACCCCCTCCCCAGAAAATTAGAACTCCTATATTTCCTGTTCACTTAGCCTTCTTAAAAATACTTGTATTAAATTCTTATTTGGCTGCTGCATGTGCAATAGTAGTACTCAAGAGTTGGTTGTGGAAACAGAGTAGCACTTTGAAAGTCACATTTATTTTCTTCACTGTTTCACTCCTCCTTTATGGACAAGATGTCAAATTCTTGTGACCTCTTAGTGACTTCATGGGGTTTCTTTCTGAAACGTTTTAACGTAAGTATCAAGAGTTATAAGGGCAGAGATAATATTTGTGTTGAATGTATTTGTATGTGTGGTCCTTTAGCTCAGTCTTTTAAGCAATTTGGCATTAGCTTTCGTGGTGGATAATTTTTCTTAATATTTGTTGCTCCTAAAAAATTTACAACAGTCTCAGGAATAGTGGTTCCTGTTACACATTATAACTTGCTTGTTGAGTGTTGAAAGACATCTGTGTGTATAAGCTAGTACATCAGTTTGTTTAAATATGTATAAAGAAATACTGGGGCAGCTTTGAAACTCTCAGAATTGGACCAGACCTGCTTGCTCAGGAAAATATTTATTTGATAGTATTAAAATAACGCTTATTTTTCTGCATGTTTTTATGTCTACCTGTCAGTTTTTCAACCTGCAAGTGAAAAGACATTCATTTTCAATTGAATACCTGCTCTTTGTGGCATAGTTTGGATTTGAACCTTTTTTTAGTGGATGCAAAGAACATTTAATTGTCATCAATGAGAATAGAATTAGGTCTTCTGAAAGATTAATTTGTTTGGTGTACAGCACTCTTGCTTTTACTTGTTGTTCACCCTTCAACATCAAAAATTCATACTGGTATCACGTAGACCTGCAACATTTTCTTCACTTACTGCTTAATGGAGGAAATCTTGATTCCTAAAGGAAAGGATTAATGGAATGCTGGAAATGCTGTTTAAAATCTTTGGCCACTAAACAAAAAAATGTACATGAACAGCAATAATGCAGTGCTGTAGAGTAACTTAGGAAACTTTAATTGTATATATTTAACAGCTTTACTTATTACTGTGTACTTGCAATTAAGTTCACAGATATGTCCAGAACTAGTGAGTGTAAATTTTTTTTTCCTGCTCTGTAGCTGGAAAAAAACCCCAACAAAATAAAAATGTTCTCTGGGGCTACAGCTATATGTGCCAGGTTTAGCCCAGGGTATGTTTTTGCAGCCAAGTTATAAATCCCCTTAAGTAGGGGTTTGCAATGGAAAAAGTGACAGCTCCGTTCCCCAAACAAGCAGTTCTACCTGGGCCTGATACAGTTGGGATTAAAATGTGATCACCAAGGAATTTTTTTTAATATATAGTGAGGTTGGATGTTGATTATTTTTAATGGTGTGTTTAAATTATGATAGAAAGCATGGTATTTTATTCCCCCTCCCCATCCAGATTTTAGCTAATTTCATTGTGTCCTTTTTTAAGGAATAAATTGCTTCCTTGTGTCCTAGTTTTGTTCAAAAATTTCACTGCCTCCTATTTGATGGCACAACTAACCCGAGCAGACTGGTGAATGGATGGGGTGTCGGGCACCTCGTATGTTTAGAGGCTGATTTCTGGCAGCCGCAACAGGAGAAAGGGGAGTCCCCAAGTCTGCTCGGGAGCCTGTGGTAGCTCTTCTCCATCAATCACAGTGCGCCAAGAAGTGCTGGTAACTTTCCACCACGCTGCCGTTCTCAATGCATTAAAAAATCCTTACGTGTAGATCCTTCTGCTTAAATAATTAACTAATGGATTAGTCTGATAGCTCAGCAGTTGCTGTAATTCTTACAGAAAAAAAACCCATAGCAGTTTGTCTTACCACATTGAAGGCCAGTTTTGGCACTCTGAATTTTTCTCCTTGACTGGGTTATGGTTTGGGAAGAACTCTGTGTTTCCCCGTAGCATAAACTATTTACACTGGAAAAAGACACAAAAAATAGAATTGACCAGGAAGAAAATCATGGCTAAGGTGTGATTGCTGTCCAGTCTCATACAAGGATGAGTGCCTCCTAAAGACCAAGGAGATTTGGGAGGTATATGGTGAGGCTCTACTTCATGGACACACATACAGAGGTGTGTTTATCTATGTTGGGTATGTACGTGCTGTGTTTTCTAGGATCAGATGTAGGCTCATCTACAGTAGCATTGCAGTTTGGGTATGGAGTAAAGGATTGAAGAAAATCTTCAATTATTCCCACTTCCTCCTGAGGAGAAGGACTTGGGCGTGCTGGTGGATGAGAAACTAAACACGAGCTAGCAATGTGGGCTAGCTGCTCAGAAAAGCCCCGTGCATCCTGGGCTGCATCCCCAGCAGCGTGGCCAGCAGGGTGAGCGGGGGGATTCTGCCCCTCTGCTCTGCTCTGGGGAGAACTTCCCATGAGTGCTGCCTCCAGCTCTGGGGCCTCAGCACAGGAGAGACATGGACC
>VZRU01013408.1:12934-44333 GCA_013398155.1 Pedionomus torquatus
GCAGGGGAGGTTTAGATTAGATATTAGGAGGAATTACTTCACTGAGAGGGTGGTCAGGCACTGGAACCATCTGCCCAGGGCGGTGGTGGAGTCACCATCCCTGGAGGTATTGAAGAAACACGTAAATGCAGCACTTCAAACGTGGTTCTAGTGGCTGAGATTGCTGGGTTGGGTGATTTGTTTTGTGGGGTTCGTTTTTTTTGTGGTTTTGTTTTTGTTTTGGTGTGTGTATCTCAGCAGTCCCTTCCAACCATGAAAATTCTGTGATTCCTAGTTGATGCTTGATAATACTTGATGCTTAAGTCAATGCTGGCTTTGTAGTTGTACTGTCAGTGTGTATATGTTTGTGTTTCGTAGGTTTTTTAGACATTCAATTTATAACTGTAAAATATGTTCTTCTTGTCTACATATATATTGAAATTATTTTATGAAAGGGCAGGATTTTTATTTTTTTTTTGACAGCTATGTAGAACTGAATAAGAATATCCTAAACTTTCCCTCTTGCTGACATAGCATTGATAAGAGAGTCCAGAATCTCCATTTTTTTTCCCTACACGGGGAACTTTGTGGTTACTCCCCCAGAACAAGCTTCTGGTTTCTAAATCTGTTTGAATTGTTTTAAGGTCAATGATGCCTCTCTGTAGAGCACGTGATCTTACGCTGGCTCTGAGTTTTCCTTCTGCTGTTGGGTATGAAGTGGTGTGCCTGACGATGCCAAGTATAGTTAAAAAACAAACCCAGAACCTTTCCGTTTTTCAGCTCCACTCCCCTGCTCAAATGATTTGGGGGCTTTTGGTTGGTTGGTTGGTTTTGGAAGGGAAATGAGGTGCTGGTTACTTTTAAACATTGCCTTCTAAATTCAGATACGTTTAATGCCTTTGGTTGTATTGATTTTAAAGCTCTTCACAGACATGTGAAACTTGCAAAGAATCTTTTTGTAACCGTTGTATTTGATAAAATTTTGACTTGTGAGATTTTAGAGCAATCCCTTACTTTTTATGTAGCTGTGTCTTGGAAATGCTTAAAAATTGCTTGTCGGTTTTGGTTAACGCTCATCCCATCCTCTGAAGACAAGACAAAGTTTGAGCCGAGGGGACTGATCGTAGTGTCTTATCTCAGGTATATAATTTAGGGGCTGGTAACTCTCGGGCGTAGCTCTTGCGAGGAGTCACGCTTTGGGAGGCTGCACCTTACTCCACTGGCTGTACTTGACACCCAGGAGAATTAACTGTCTCAGTTACCGCTCTAAAAGTACATGGCAGCAGTGCCCTTAAGAGACTGTTCATTCGTTGCCAGTTTCTTATAGCTTTACCTCTTCAAAATACAGCTAGAAGCATACCTGTTAAATGTTGCCTTCAGGGATTTCTTGGGGTAAAATAATTGGAAAAACAGTAGGTTTGTTGCATTTGAAAGCTTAAATAAAATTATAGATTGAAACTTGGTGCACTTTTGCCTTATTGTTACTAAAAGCAGTTCGAAGGTCATTGAGTCACTTTCTATTTAAGTATTTCTTCTCGATATATTTGCTGGGATACTACCTTCTCATTGAAAATGAGGTCATAACCTGTAAATACTTTAATATTTTTTCAGAATAATGTTTTTATTTCCTTTTTTACTTGACAGCTCTTTTAATTAGAGACCTAATGTTACCAAGCCAAGTAGTACAGGGAAGGGGTTGATCTGCCCAGAGAGCTGAGGCTCACAGTCAGCATTCTTCACCTTATCCTTCCTTTGTCATCGATGGGCAACTCAAATCAAATAGGCATCTCTAGAGGGCAATTTGTTTGTCTTGTGGTTAAGATGAGAGGGACCACAGTTTTGTGGGCCGCAGTTTGCCGTGTATGATGTTTCTCTTAAACAAGTCTTATCAACAATGAACTCAGCTGTCATGACACTCTCCCTGCTGAGAAGTGAAATGTTATCTTTCTGATTATGTTTATTAAAACAAACATGCCTAAGAAAGGCAAAAGCCTTGTGCTGAGTTATTTGCTGTATTTTTGTGTAAGGCAGCACTGCTTCTGAAAGGTAATGTTGTCAAAGCAAGAACAGATCAGAACTAGAAACATATATAATGTGGTTATTCAAATATCTTGGGCAGTATCCACGTGGGAGAAGCCGGCTGGTTTTGTTTCATCTTCAAAACATTCCGAAGAGCTCGCAGAAGCAGATTCCAAAGCGTCTGAATCGGACTCGGACGATAGTGAAAACGCAGGGCAGGGTTCAGAAAAAAAATTCAAGGTAATTTATCTCTTCAGATTTATTTTACACACAGTATTAATTTTCTAGCCTAAGATGATGTATCTTTTATCTCTGTGAAAGGCAGTACTCATTGCAACGAGGTTAAACCATATGACTGAAATTAGAAGTTTGCACTTGTTCAAATAGTAAAATGAATCTTTATTCAATTATTTGGCCCATTAGTGTCACTGTTCCAGAACAGAAAGCACAATCTTTCCTTCAGCTCACCAGAAGTAGATTGAATTCTGCCAGAAATGTGATGTTCTCTGAGAAAGGTCACTCATCTCTCTGAAATAATCCACAAAACGATTTGGATTTCAGTGTGAGCATATGACCTCTAACCTTCTCGGTACATGTGACTGCCAAGAGATCCTCAGGGAATGCCTTTGACTGAAAAAGTATGGTTGCAGTTTCTTTACTGATTGAGAAAAACGTTGGCAGTGTGCAGTACCGAGCCTGTGTCAATTATGTAGTATTGTCTTCAGATTTAAAACTTAAGATAAAGGGCGTGATTATGGCTCTGGTTGGATCAGATGTTTTTTTCTGAAACCGGTAATTCAAAACAACAGAGAGTTTAAATATCAAATAGACAGGGGTTAATTCTAAAGTGCATTGTTACAAACTATTAGGTATTAGGTGTAAAGTGTGTGTATCTGCATGTGCAGAAAGCTTTATGCGAATTTTGCCTTTTTTAAAAACGATAGGCTCTGTTTGGCTACTTCTTGCTAACTGCAGTCTTGGTATGAGAGGTGGAATTTTCCAGCTTTAAGTTTTTGTAACATTTAAGATTTGTTTTCACCCCTGTACATGATGAAAGCTCAAAGAGAGAACTTTAAGGATTTTATTACAATATGACTTTATTGTTTCAAGTTACTCTTGGTTGAGAAGTATATAAAAGATGTAAAATAAAGCTACACTGTGTTTTTATTTAGGCAATTTTGCTTAAGGTGGGTTTTTTCCTCTTTAGAGGAAAGGAGATAATGGTGAAGAATCAGAGGAAGGGAAAAAGTCTTCCAAAGCTAAAAAGTTAAGTCCTTATGGGAAGTGGCGAGAAGTTAAGTCAGAAGAAACAGTTGATAAAGAGGAGAGTTCGTCAGCTTCCCAAGAAAGCTCCGGTGATGCAGCTAACAAGACCAACCCTTATGGAAAATGGAAAGCGATTAAGCAAGAAGGAGAAGAGGAAGAAGAAGAACCAAGGTGAGGATCATTTTACTGTAGTTACTTTCAGAATATTTGTTTCAAAAGTACTTGTTTACAGAGCTGAAGCTTTTTCTTCTGAATTCTGGCAGAATTAGCACAGCAGTGACTGGAAACATAGCCCAAATACAACTATTTCTGCAGTGATTATTTGAAGTAGTAGCTGTCCATGGCAGATAGTGGTGGTGTGGTGGTTTGGCCGTTCACCACGAGTACGTAGTAAAGTGATTGAAAGGATCATTGTCATCCATTATTTTTCTTATCCATCAGAGGCTGAGTATCAACTATTTAAATATTGTTACTCTAAGCTTACATTCCTTGACATCATCTCCTTTAGAAATCTCCTTCAGATGCCTCAGGAGCTCTTTTTCAACTGCTTCCAGCCTTGGAACAGCATAGACAGTTTTCTCAGGGCCTCTCGCTTCCAGGCTAAATTACAGAATCACAGAATGATATAGAATTGGAAGGGGCCTCTGGAGATCATCTAGTCCAACCCCCCTGCCAAAGCAGGTCCACCGAGAGCAGTTGGCACAGGAACATGTCCAGGCGGGTTTTGAATGTCTCCAGAGAGGGAGGCTCCACCACCTCTCTGGGCAGCCTGTTCCAGTGCTCTGCCACCCTCAAAGTGAAGAAGTTCCTCCTCGTGTTTAGATGGAACTTCCTATATTCAAATTTGTGCCCATTTCCTCTTGTCCTCTCACTGGGCACCACTGAAAAAAGACTGCTCCCTTCCCCTTGACACCTGTCTTTTTAGTATTTATATGTGTTGATCAGATCTCTCCTTACCCTTCTCTTCTCCAGACTAAAAAGACCCAAGTCCCTCAGCTTTTCAGATTCTTTCAAATTCTGCTTCTTTCTGATGAGTAATTAGCTGGGTTAAGTTTGCCCAGAGTTGAAGATCTATCTTGACTTTCTAGGGACAGCAGCAACCTGCTCTTGATCGTACTGGATTAGCATTGCTTTGGATTCCTTTCCTGTGGGACCAATAGTTGCCAACATAATGAGTACGATTTTCAAAACTGAGCAATTTCTACCTAAGCCTGGTACATTTGGCCAAGTTACTGCCACGAGCAGTGAGTTATTTCTCACTTTGTGGCATTATACTGACTCTAAACTGTTCGCTTGAAGGATATGGCCTAAATCGCACTTCAGATTTTTTGTCTGACTTGGTTACCCAGTGTTGCAGTAAAAGACTTCTGCTGGAACTGTTTCTTGTTCCTTAATGTCCCTCATTTCAAAACAAAGTTAAGCAAAACCAAACCAAAATCCACTGCAGCCTTTCTGCTGTCACTACGGGTAAGTCCTGGAGGCTCTTATAATGTGGCAGGAGACACTTTCTGTAATGACTTAAATAAGGAGATGAAAGACAAAACGTGTAATCTGGTTATAACAATTTTAAATGTGGAAGCTGCCTCTCTCTCCCATGTCCAGCTGATGTACTGCAGATGTTTTCATGACATGCATCTGATCAGAAGGGTTAGTTTTGTTTTGTTTTACTGCGTAACGCCCGAGATGGCTCGTTTTTATTGTGAAGAACATGCTCTTTTGTGGCCAGAGTCTTGTTATGGTTCCCTCTAGGAGTCTGGAAAAATTAGGATTGGGAGAAAGTAATCAGTCTTTCTGCACATACTGACCCCATTCTCCAGCACTGTAATTCTGAATTATTCAGCAGATACAGTTTTGACACTGTTGGAACTAAATTAAGCACTTCCTTGGAGATGGTAATGTCACTTGATCAGTTCATGAAGCACCTTCTGCGCTGGCCCAGCTAACTGCTCTTTGCCTCCAGAGCTGGTAAATTCTTTCAGATTTTTGGAATGCACTGCCCAATAAAAAGTGCCTTCACCTACTGAACCTGCATTTCAGGGATACTGCAACAGCCGCGTTTTCTTGACTTGCGGTCATTCTCATGGCTCTGTTTCGGGTGCTTGAGCTGATCCATGTCTTCCTTGAAGTACGGGACCTGAAACTAGGTATACTACACAAGTTGACATCAGGCCGGCACTCGGTAGTACTGAAAGATTTCTTGCGTGGATTGGCCAGGAGTACAATTACCTCTCTGCAGTGGTGTTATGCTGGTGTGATTCCTGATGGACTTGCGGTTTAGATCATTTTCTGGGAACTATTCAGTTGTTCTCCATCGTATGCTTATGCCGCAGGCTATTCTTATACAGCACAGTGTTTTGCTGTTGACCTCTTAAAACTGACTGTCATTTTTATTTTTAGATGGTGTCTCTGATTTGCTCAGAACAGTATTAGCTCTGATTTTCTCCACCAGAACTGCTTCTCCGAGCCTGGGGTCATTGGGTGCCTTTGTTAGTTTGTTCTCTGCTCTGTCATGCAGACCCTCAAGGATCGACACCTGCGAAAAACTATTCAATAACATTTTGGCAGTGAAATAGTGCTAATTCAGAAAACTTTTTACACTGAAAGGGTTATTAAGCATTGGAATGGGCTGCCCAGGGAAGTGGTTGAGGCACCATCCCTGGAGGTATTCAAAAGACGGGTTGACACAGTGCTCAGTGACATGGTTTAGTGATGGGTTTTTATCAGTTAGGTTGATGGTTGAACTAGATGACCTTAAGGGTCCCCTCCCACCTAGACAATTCTATGAGTCTAATTTTCATAACTAACCCTCACACAAGAAACATAGAAGATGCTTTTTTTCTCAATCACTGTAATGATGATGGTCTTGGCTAGAAAACTGCATCTAGCTCAGTGCTGCTTCAACAATTAAATATGGACGTTTGACAGTTATATATGAGAGTTCTGCTTCCACCTCTGGGGCCCTCAGCACAGGAAAGACATGGACCTGTTGCAGCAGGTCCAGAGGAGGGCTACAAAAATGATCAGAGACATGGAGCACCTCTCCTGTGAGGACAGTCTGAGAGAGTTGGGCTTGTTCTGCCTGGAGAAGAGAAGGGAGACCTTGTTGCAGCCTTTCAGTACTTAAAGGGACGTCATAAGAAATATGGGGACAAACTTTTTAGCAGCGCCTGTTGCAACAGGGCAAGGGGTAATAGCTTTAAACTAAAAAAGGGAAGATTTAGGCTACATACAAGGAAGACATTTTTTACAATGAGGGTGGCGAATCACTGGAACAGGTTGCCCAGAGAGGTGGTAGATGCCCCATCCCTGGAAACACTGAAGTTCACGTGAGATGGGGTTGTGAGCAACCTGATCTAGTTGAAGATGTCCCTGCTCATTGCAGGGGGATTGGACTAGATGACCTTTAAAGGTCCCTTCCAACCCAAACACTTCTCTGATTCTGTGCTACTGTCTGCAGTCCACCATATTGTTTTCTCCATGCAGATCAACCCTTTTGTGTTTCCTTCTCTTTTCCCAGTGAACAAGTGGATCTGGAGCTTCCTAATACAGAGAGTGACAATCTTCCAGCACCAGTGCTCGATGTTTCAGAAGATACGACAGTGATATTTAAAGAGAAGACAGTCACCTCCCTTGGAGACATGACAGAAGGGGTGCCAACATTTAAAAAGAGGAAATTTGAAAATGGAAAGTCTAGAAACTTAAGACAAAGACTAAGTGATCAGTAATACCAAATAAATCATTTCAGATTCTGTTTAAGCTAGAGTGAATCAAAAGTTTAATATTTTAAACAGGCTTTTATACAGAAAATGTTGGATAGAATTTAAGGATTTATAGGTGTTAAAACATGTGTGAGTTGTAATATTTTTTTTATTTTATTTTGATGTGATTGGTTTTGGAATGGAAGTTGGTGTTATATTACTTATGCAATATTATAAATACACTTATATTTTATTTTAACCATGCCATCTAAGTTCAATTTGTTCTACATATGCTGTTTTAAATACATTGTGTAAGGTTTTTTACTCCTTTTCTAAGTATGGGAGAATGTGGTGATCCTTAATCTGGCAAAAACGATGCAGACCTTTTCATTTTGGAAATGGATCAATGGAATGTACTAGAGAGTAAAATCATCCCCCAAGATTCTTTCTGTGGAGTAGTTTCCCAATTAATGAGTAAAAATACCGTGCTTACTAACCTTTGCCTAATCGCTTGCAAAAGAACAGGTGGTGAGAGTGCCAACATTTTAAATAGGCCATTTGAAACCTGTTTTTAGAGGAGTTAGTCACATCGGTGCCACTCATTTCAAGTAGCATTTTGAAAAAAATTGTTTGTGTCCGTACATGATATATGCACTAAACCTCGGCAGAAGATGTAAACCTGATCAATCTTAATTTTTAGTAACAGCACCAGAGCCATCCCTGCTGGAGTAGATATTTCTGTGATGTCTTCCTGTTGTATTTTGCTCTGTTCTTGTCTCTACATGAATTTTTCTTTCTTTTTTGCATCAAGTTTTCTTTTTTTTAGTCTTTTTTTTTTCTTTTTGTCTCTTTCCCTGTAAAAAACCAAAACCTAATTGCCTGATATTTTCAGGAAAAAAACATTCCCTTGCTACAGCATCCAGCCCCCTTTTTGAGGCTGATGGGTTCTCTCTGTTGATAAGAGGAGTGTGTTGGACAGTGTTCTCTAAGCTGAGAGGGCCTAAGTCTATTGAAGCTTCGTTTTTCTCAGTACCAGGAAAACAAAAGAAGGATAAGCACAGCCGGTGGCTGTAACTCTCCAAAATGGCTTGGGCATTTTCTTAAGGATTGGAGATTTGATTTCTTCCTGTGGTGGGACTGGGCTGTATTTAGCATCATCAAGATTCATTGGCTGCGTAAGAATGTGCTCATTGCTTCTCTAGGTATGAAACAGAGGACTGTAAGGGTCCACATTCTGAATCCATTGAAAAAATGCATCTCCATTTCTAAAGCTCACAGTGGTTTTTGTTCCGGAGAGCCTCAGTCAAAATCCGAGGGTGCAGCCGAGACGGTTGTCAGAGTTCAGGTGCAGCAAAATAGAGTCAGTAACTGCTGGGCGTGAACTTCATTGAGAAAACATCTGTCGGATCAGCACAGAAGGGAGCGCGTGGCAGGGAATCTGGCTTATTTTGTATTACAAAGGAAGCTGAGGTCTTTTTCTCTTTTCTGCAACATTTTCTCTGTGTGCAGAAGAGAATTAAGTATTGTATTTAATCCCATGTGTCTCTTCAGCTTCATCGGGGTGGTGGTATTTGTTCTGATGTTTGTTTGGAGAAATGTTTCCTGCGGTGTCCAGCCCTGGATTGTCATTTAGGGATGCAGGATGCTCTCACAGCCATAGATGCAGAAGTGTACAGCGTATTCCACCTGAGAGGCCTCACATGCAAGGCTAGAACAGAAAAGTCCTTTCTACCAAGGAGAAGTTGTCAGGTTTCTTCTTTAAAAAGACGATTTTTCAGGTTTTGCTCTTACTCTTATTTGAATATTATTGCAGCAGCTAAGAGCCTGCTCTGACTTGAGGTCTCTGCATGTTTGCACGCGGTTTGCACTCATTTCCTCCCTCAACTAACACAAGTATTGCCCTTCAGCTAAGCAGCTTTTCTTCCTCTTGAATCCCTATCACGTCTTTCCTGAATCACGTAAAGCATCCTTGTGTGACAGGACCTTCAGTGTTCCACCAGCGCTTCTTTTCATCCATTCCATGCCGAGTTTGCCCAGGCTCTGTGCTCACGGAAGATTAAGGCCACGCGTGATGTCACTAATACTCCCGTAGCGCATTGGAGATAACTTCTGATACGTCCCTAAACCACATTTGCCTTTCACATGACTGCATCGTGCTGTCTGCCGGGGGTGCCCTGTGATTTACCAATACAAGTAGCTCATTCTGCTCCTTTGCCATGGCCACCAACTGCTGAGTGAACAGCTGATCGTGCTTTCCTCTCAAGTACCAGTTTTTAGGACTTTGGAATCTCTTTTGTACTGCTGTATTCATCCTGCTTCTGTTACTCCCAGCCCAAAGCGTACTTATTTCTTTATGATCTCTCTAAAACACCAGTATTGTTTGTTAGTACAATTTTATATGGTAGTATAAGGGTTTTTTTGGTAGGCTCCACTTTTAGTATTCTCTGATGAGGACATNATTAGTACAATTTTATATGGGTTTTTTGGGTTTTTATATGTGTATAAGGGTTTTTTGGGTAGCTCCACTTTTAGTATTCTCTGATGAGGACATCTTTCCTCTTTTAGCGAGCGCATCTTTCCTTAAAAGTGTTGTGTTACACTGAAGTGGTCATGGGCAGTGATTTAAGACACTTGCAACTAAATTGCTCAAGCAGATGTTTAAAAGTATCCGAGAATCAAAGCATTCAAAGCTTGTTTCCTTGAGGAGCTGCTATTCATTTTAACATCAACCAAAGATCTTTGTCAAGTCCTGCGTTTAACAGGCAGATCAAAACAAGTAGTTACACTAGGCAAAAAGATTAAAGGTTTTCTTGTTCGCTGATAGTAGAGTTGGTTTAAACACCATCCGTTTGTTTTTGCTGATGTGACTTCCAAAGCCTGCGTTTTACAAAGAAATCCAGAGCTTTGCTCCCTATTACCTTTGAATATCAGTTGGAGGAGAGACCATGTCATTATTCGTCCTTAAGTATAAATTATAATAAGGGCCAACTTGAATCCAACTTGATCTGTCCAAAGCTGCTGGTTCATTTTGCCCCACACTGTCATTCAGTTTCCTGATTGTGTATCTAAACCAAATATTTTTCCTTTGGTGCAAAAAGATGGTCTTAACGCAAGATTTAAGGCAGACGCTGCTGTCCCAGGACATCTGTTCCACACAGACCTCTCTCCCTTCTGTGCTATCTCCCTGCAAAAATCTTCTGCCTTTGGAATTTGCTGTAGGAATCCTCTAGGTATTACCACAGTTAGGCTCCTCATCTGGGCTGCGCTGGCTTTTGCCAAAGGTATGGTCCTTTTGCTGTTTCAGAAGAGTGTTTTGTTTTCTGCCTAACCCGTTTTCTGTCATGCAGCGTGTTTTTATCTGCCTGCCTGCTTTTATTGCAAGCTCCTTGGGTGAAGGCTACATCCTTGGTTCTACAGGCAGTCACAGACATCATTAGCAATATGCGAAGGGGAGCTGGAGAGAGGGGGGGCGAGTCATTGCCATTTCTGACGGTGATTTCTCATATGATTTTGAGCGAGTCAGTTCACTGCTGCGTATTTTTGCTTTGTTTATTTTTCACCTGTCTTTGTCTTTTTAGAAAGAGCTTCCAGGTGTGGGTTTTTACAGGAGGGCCTGCCCGAAGTTGGTGATGCTTTTAGAAGCAAACATATTGCACATACCAAAGAAGAAAATTATTTTCTTGGGCATTTGTTATGCCAGGAGCTGTGTAGAGACCTGCTCAATACAACTCAGGTTACAGAATAATCCTTGTTCCTATCTAGGCTAAGCCAAATTTTAACCCTTCACCTCAAAATTTTTAGATTTATGTTCAGACTTTCCCAGAAGGGTAAAATCTGTTTTCGTTTGACCCTGGTAGACAAAATCCAGGCTGCAGCATCATCCAACCCCACAATTCAGATTTGGAAGGTGGGAGGGCTCATCGCAAGTTAAATTGATCAACCTGTGTGTGGATGAAGACATACCGTCAAAATAGGTTATTTCAGTGCATATTTTGGCATCTCAGAAAGGGAGTAAAAAACTTTCATGCTGCTTGGTTTCCTTGATTTGCTTCTTGAGTCGTGCCTTCCCTTTTTAGTACTTTTCTTATTATTGGTGTTTTCCTTCAAACTGTCTTCCTCCGTTCTTATATATGCAAATCTACATATCACCGCTGTGCCGCCTTTCTAGTGCCCGCCTTCACCTTATCCCCCTGCTCTCCCGGGATCTGTGCAAAGCATCACGTTGTCTTACATCTGCCGCCACGTCTCCAGGTCCCAGCTGACGCCAAGCCCTTTTGCTGCCTGTTTGCGTCCTGCCCTGGCAAAGTCCAACCTCACCCATTTCCAAACAACAGGCGAGCTATTTCAAGACCGACTGTGTGCGCTCTTGTGATTTTCTTGATGATTTGTTTTCCCAAGAGATTTCGTTCCATTCCTCCTACGGGGTTTTGCAGCCCTTAAATCCTTTCGCTTGTTGGTACAAAAGCTGTCTGTGTACCTTCTGCTCTCTGCTGCTGCAACCCATGGGTTCTCTTTTGTTGGCTGTATCTCTTCAGTCTCTCTTGTATCTACCTCTCAAGTCCTCTTACCTTCTACCCGCTAAATTATTTAACCTAGAAATCATGTGTGATTTTAACAAATCTACCTTTGTGCAACGTTTCAGGATATCGCTTCAATAAAAGTTTCTGTACAAAGTGAGAAGTGCTGCAAATACTAAGCCGGGAAAAGGCTAAGTTTGCCCAAGGGGATTCCTAGAGAACGTCAGCAAACACAGATTTGATTTCACTTGTAAAAGCAGAAATAGCCCCTGTTAAAAACCAGCAGACAGAGTTACACAGATCGTGGGCTGAGGACAGTGGGTCTTAACAGCTTGTTTAAACTGCAGATGCAGCAAGGAAGAGCGGGGCGATGATGGAAAAGCGCTGGTTTTACTTTTAAGTATTGTCTGCAAAGTGAAACCAGCTGGTTTCTCCTTAGCAGCTTCTCAGTTGCGATTACAAAATATCGCAAGCTCTTGGAAGTGGAGTTTGTCTGAAAATACTGAATAAAGCTTTCATTTGAACAACCTCCATTACTGTTGTCCTGTCTGTTCAAGGGTTTGAGGACAACCTGCAAGATTTATGGGTGTGTGTTCTGTTAAAAGTGGGGCCCAGGGTAAATATAAATCAAAATAGGTACATCAATATGGAAATGCTTCTTAAAAGGGACACTTTTATTTTGTGGTCACCAATGGGATGCTTCCCATTAGCTCTTTAAGCAGTTACTGGAAATTGTTTTGTTTTGTGCATTACTTACGAGTAAACAATGACCTGGGTTAAAACTGTTAATTTTTAAATTCCCCATGGAGTTTCAGGCAATGTTTGCTGTCATTACTATTCAGTAATATTTGGAATATCACCGAATATAGAAACTTTCCGGCAGTATCAGATTGTGATTCAGCAGTTGTCATAAGATACACACTTTTGGAAGGTGGGGAATGCATGTAAATTATTTCATAACTTTTTCTTTTTTCTTTTACTGAGAAAAAAAATAATCTTATCGTCCATATGATCTTTTGGCAGCTTTGTTCTCAGAAAGTGAAAAAACTCTTCAACTAGAAAAATGCAAGATCTAGGCAAACGGCTCTGCCAGACTAGGAAACATGTTCAGTTGTTAACAGTCTTTGGTTGCTTCCTCCTTTTAGCTAGATGAGAGCAAGCACCTCATGGAGGGCCATGAAGATGATCAGAGGGTTGGAGCACCTCTCCTATGAAGACAGGCTGAGGGAGCTGGGGCTGTTCAGCCTGGAGAAGAGAAGGCTCCAGGCAGACCTTCTAGCAGCCTTCCAGTATCTGAAGGGAGCCTACAGGAGAGCAGGAGAGGGACTCTTTGTCAGGAAGTGTAGTGATAGGACAAGGGGTAATGGTGCAGAACATGCAGAAGAGAGTGCAGAGCAGCTTTACAGCGTGACCTGGGAAGAGCAGGGTAAGAAGAACACACCTTGATACAGCAAGTCAGCCCCACTCAGCAGAGCCCTTGCATGTTTTTGTGGAACGGGAAACATGGGAGTATTCCCAAATTGTTATGTATGATCACTGACTACTTACAGACATGTTTGCTGCTGGGCAACATCCTGCACAACGTGTGCTCGGGTGAAAACATGAACGCAAGGTCATGTTAAAGTCCAGCATGACTGATACATACTTATCCCCCTGTTCTCAGCACTGGCAAGGCCCCACCTCCAGCGCTGTGTCCGGTTTTGAGCCCCTCACTACAAGAAAGACATGTTGGTGCTGGAGCGGGTCCAGAGAAGGGCAAGGAAGCTGGGTTTAGGGCACAAGTCTTATGAGGAGCAGCTGAGGGAACCGGGGTTGTTCCGGAGGCTGAGGGGAGACCATATTGCTCTCTACAACTGCCTGAAAGAAGGCAGATCGGCGGAGGTTGGTCTCTTCTCCCAAGTCACAGGCAATAGGACAAGAGGAAATCACCTCAAGTTGCACCAGGAAAGGTTTAGATATAGGATATTAGGAATAATTTCTGCACCAAAAGGGTTGTCAAGCATTGGAACAAGCTCAGAGAAATGGTTGAGTCACCATCCCTTGAAGTATTTGAAAGATGGGTGGACACAGTGTTTAGCAACACAGTTTAGTGATAGTTTTGTTGGTGTTGGTACTTGACAATCTTCAAAGTCTCTTCCAACCTAGACAATTCTATGATTCTGTATCTCAGAGACAGGCGCACGCTCCCAAAGACATCAAGGCAGAAACTGAATTCCAGAGCTTCCCATGAATTCTTCTCTGCCAAGAAACAGCTTGCTGCCTGTTATCACTGCGGAAATCCTTCCAGAATCTCATCAACTTAATTAGAAACAAGAACACGCACTTTCACGCTCCATGACAGCATGTGGTCCACATCCACCCAAAGCTGACCCAATGGCTGGAAGAAAGCTTGACAGGTTTCTCCCTTAAGATTTCGGCCCCTTGCCTGACATCGCTCCCTTTGCTTTTGTGTATTCACTCTAAAAGATAAAGCATCATAATAGAGTGATCTTTAAGGGACTACATTTAGAAAGCTTACCCAATCAATGGATAAAAACACGTATTATTCATGAGGCCAGACTGTAAAATATTAGGGGAGTTTAGGTTCATTCACCCTCAGAGGAACATCTCCCACCCACAAAACAAAATGTGCATTATTCAGTATTTCTTCTGCTCCATCACCACGATTCTGTACTTTTCCAGCTTTCAAGAGAAGCACAGGTTTAACAAAGCCAAGCTACCACAACAGAAGGTATGTGTACACACAACTCCAAGCTTGATCTTTTCCACTAGGGCTGCTGTAATAAATTCAACCCATTTGCACCAAAATATATATTAAAAAAAAATTTAAAAAAAACACACTGAAAAATAGAGGCATGGATTTTAATCTATAGATCATATAACAAACAAAACCGTTTGCTGCAGAACATCACATTTCTGCTTTAACTCTACACTTACTCTTTAACTCCACAACTCTAAGGTCTTCAGCAGCCTCCTCCTTCTAAAGCCTGCAGATTTTCTAGATATTCAGTAGCAGCCTCTATCTCTGCAAACTCCAGCAGTCTGTTGATCAGCTTGTCCAGCGCTTCTTTCCCGCTTAGAATTTCCTATGAAAAAAACACATAACAGCAGACAAAAGCATGACTGACCGCATTTCAGTCATGATGTGCATCCTGCAACGCTGACAACTCAGAGGAGGAGCTCCTGGAATGCACTTTGCCTGAAGTCTTATCCCAGCGCATCCTCTGGCCGGTCTCCGCGGCTCCCCATGTGACACCAACATGGTGTGATGCACAGTCCTTGGTGACTTCCACTGCCCACCTGGGAACACCACACTGATTCTGGCAGCAACAAAAAAAATTAGTGCCTTCCTGCCATGCTTTCATGGAACTCTTGGATTTACATGAAAATCCCCCAGCAAGACCAGTCCAGGACTGAAGAACCTCATTCAAATACTGTCCTTCATGCCAAGAACTAATTTGCTTAACAAGCAAAGCTTAACTAACTTTTATCAGGCAGCTGACGGTTTCAATTTCAGTCAAGAAAAGTTCCCAGCACTAAGTACCTGAAAAGCTCGACTAACAAAAGTCATTTTTATATAGTTACAGAACTTCTTCCTGTTGTCCTCTACCATGGTATTTGTGTAGCTATTCCCTGCTCCGTGAAATACTCCATATTCCGCATGCTTTATGCTCTCTCAAGTTACCCAGGATGGCTGCAAGAACAGTTTGAAAAGCGTTACTTCTTATGCAACAGCAGTCACAGTAAACTGGGCACCTGGGCTGAAATATTGAAGGGTCACCCTAAACTTTGTCCTAAAATTCGAAGTATTTTCATGTCTGATACAGAAAAATACATCACCGGGTACTTGTTTCCCTGCAAAAAAACCCCAACAATAAATAGCGTTCAACCCATATGTAGAGATTTACTTATAAGACATCAGGTAATCTTAAAATGAAAGTGCTTGATTTCAGGTTTTTTTAATCATGGTTTGTGAGGCAAACATAGAGAAAAGTTTTCTTCACTTCTTCATTAGGAGGAGGAAGAAATACTGGTTTAACAAAAAATAAGTTCTTTGAGTCAGGTATTTCTTCTGGAGGTACTAAGCTTCAAGACCCTTAAATGTCACTTGCCCAGTTTGGCCACGGGACTCACAGAGGTCACTGAGGACCTACATGCCTGATCATTTTTCACATATATAGTAGAAGAAAAATAGACCAAGAAATAGGCCAAAGAGTTATAACCTGTGCCAGACCTCTTTAACACTACCCTACAACAAGGCAGGAAAGGAATTTGAAACTTTTTAAATCATAGAATCATAGAATGGTTAGAGGTGGAAGGGACCTTAAAGATTACTGAGTTCCAACCCCCCTGCCATGGGCAGGGACACCTCACACCACACCAGGTTGCTCAAAGCCCCATCCAGCCTGGCCTTGAATGCTTCCAGGGATGGGGCATCCACAACTTCTCTGGGCAACCTGTTCCAGTGCCTCACCACCCTCATAGGAAAGAATTTCTTCCCAACATCTAATCTAGATCTACACTCTTTCAATTTAAAACCAGTACCCCTCATACTATCACTCCACTCCCTGACAGAGTCCCCCCACAACTCTCCTGTAGGCCCCCTTCAGAAGGGGGCTACAAGGCCGCTCTAAGGTCTCCCTGGAGACTCCTCTTCTCCAGCCGGAACAACCCCAACTCTCTCAGCCTGTCAGTCTATGATGTTCTGCCAGAGCACAATGGGCTATCTGATTTCCTCAGACATATTAAATTGTTTTCACAGGGTTAAACTTTTTTCATATGGTACACATAAGCGTCTAACTTTTAAAACTCTCCTAAGAAATCGTTACCTTGATATTGCGTGCATCATACGAGATCCTGTGGTCGGTGACTCTGTCCTGGGTGAAGTTGTACGTACGAATTCTCTCTGACTGGGCTCTTGTTCCCAACTGCAGTGAAGCAGCCAACAAAAACAATAAATTCTACTGTGTTGTGATTAAAAAAAAATAAAAGACAACTACTAATGTAAATCAGAATAGATTACATGGATCAGCCTGTTTCACCTACAACCTTAGTGGTCACCAGCAGCCTTTTTTTTTTAAATATCGTGGCATTACTAAACTGTATTATTTGCAATTTTACATCATAGATCAAGTTTTTACATCCTCCAGTGCACTTTTATTCCAGCTCTGTAGCTGGAAGATTTGAATAATTGCCAAAAGTCCCGTAAGACCAGAAATACATCTATATGTGTCCCTAGTTCAAAAATGTAAGTGTATTTTTCTTTTTTGTGGGGTGGTTGCAGCTCCCACAATAGCTAATGAGAGTGAGCACCATTAACAAGCAGAAGCAGCAGAGTCAACACTGTGGCCAAGCAGTTCCACTGATGTTTGGCTGTCAGAAATTAGCACTGAAAGAAGATTAAATTGAGGCTACGAAAAGTAGTCCTCTAGTGGCAACGCATAAGAGTGCAAGCAATTCTAGAAGTTTTAAACCAGAAATTCCAGTGCAGCACTGTTGTGTAGCACTAATGTGGTCAAATGCTTTATCAAAATGGAGAATTAAATATTAAAAACCGCTTAGAGATGTCTGCTTTGATGTGCTTTTTAAAAAATTTCCTCTGTACTCACACCTATATTTCATAACAAGGAATTTATTGAATATATACTGAAAGGAAAGGTAATTTATTTTTGCATGGGTTTCTGTAGTATTCATAGAAATGTAGATCTAAGTCCTTTATGGAGCTTTGAAGATTCTCAAGCTAATATCAATAACAAAAGATAAATGGGTCACCACTTATAATGACCGAGTTAATAATCTGCTGGAACAATACATATAAATGCAACCTGAAATTAGTGATTAAAAAGCTAAGCTGGAAATTCTGGAGTACTGAATAATTTTGTCATTCTGAAGCATCTTTATTGCCGTTGATCACTCTTGAAGTTTGCACCACAAATGGGAAAATACTCAAACAGTGGGAAAAGAATGACAGCACATTTCAAGATAAAAGTACACTTTGCAGCATAACTTGAGGCAAGTCACTTACAAAAGTAACTTTTTTCCACAAAAGGTTACCTAAACCATCGCAAATAAACCATTACCCAGCTGCAAAGTGGCGGGATTGTTTATATACTTGTTTCCTTCACAAGCTCTGTAAGATCTTATCAAATACTTTGTTTTAGAAACAGGTTTAAATACAGCCCTGAGAACTTCTGATCCTCGTTTTCACTTTCTACTGCTTCTCTACTACATGAAACTTCACTCCATGTTTTCACTCTCTACTGCTGCTCTAACTGTGTAACTCTGGCCTTAATATGGGGGTTCAGTAAGTGACATCAAGTGTTGCCTTTTGGATAATTCCAGTTACAGTCTTTTGACTCTGCCGTTCCCAGCTACAGCCGATGTTTCTTTTTCATTCCTGTGAAGTCAACACTAGTGTTGAACTGGCATAAGTGAAAAAACCAGACACAGCATCTAAAAGCAGGCTCACCATCTCAGGACACAAGACTCTCCTCTGTAAGCACACCTGGCTAGACACACAGGCTCACTTGCTCTGTCTCTGTCACTCAAAAAGACCAGAAACAAACCCACAGCGTAGCACCCTCTCCAAATTTCAGCAATCTCATGTTCTCACCTGCAGTTTTCTGGCACTCTGCTCATGACTTAGCTGTTTTTCAATGACCTGCTGGTACAGCTTAGCTCTCAGCGTCCGCAGAGCTACTTCCTTGTTCAAAAGCTGGGATCGCTCCTGCTGGCACTCCACTGCTAGTCCTTTACAGAGGGATTCAAGAGACCTCAGATCAAAAGCCCATTATAGCAAGAAACAAACAAGCTAAATAAATTCTAACATATTAGGCAAATGAAGCCTTCTAGAGTGTTGGTTTGCAGGGCCTTCAAGCTATGGGATAAAAAGTCATTTTAACACACTGGCATGTTTTGAAACTCTTCACAGCTGCACCAGGGCCTTTGTTCAGTGCTACAGAAAAGTCAGGGATATTTTAAAATGTCACAGAGCAAACCAGTTTCTGACACAGCCTTCAGGAAATGGGTTCACTCCAACTAGCTATCACGTTAAAAATGTAATTTGCAATGTTTACAGAAGCATATTTAAAACTGTGTAACACAAGTTTTTAAAGTCTTAGTCTAAACAAGCTCTTGGAAATTGGGAAATTCAATTTTCTAGCAGAGCAGGGTATCTAAACAATACTGGAGAGTCCTGAACCTAATTATGAATAAGGAAATCAAGTAAAATAAAGGTCTTTAAAATAAATTTAGTATTTATTTTTACTTCTCATTTGATTTCTGAAATAAAAAAGCATATAGGAAACAGCTGTTTTCAGGTCACTACCGGAATTTCCTGTGCCTAAAGAGATTCTACATCTGGACAGACAGCAGCCCAATGAATTTGAATAAAAACAAATCCTGAGAAAGACAGAGGGGTTCAGTACAGACACTGCCTTCCCATTAGCATATATTTTCCTTCCTATTCAACATATGATACATTATCTAGTACCGCGTGAAAAATCTTCATGTCTCCTTTTGTCTCAGTCTTGTAACCACAGAGGTTTCAATCCAGGCACCCTGGATTGCCAGTGGCCGTTATTCCTGTAGGTACAGACCACACAGCACGAACTACTTACACCTTCCATCCCATCCTTGTAACCCCCCGTTTGTTCTTTCGTACTTCAAAGGTAATCTATTCCTTAAACACTCCCTCTGAAGAGCAGACGGGCATAATAGCAACATGCTGACCATTGTGCCTCTGGTGCAGATCCCTTTTCTCACAGGTGGCCTTGCTCTAAGAGGGGTAGATCAAGAAGGGACTACTTCCTTTTTTTTTTTTGGTATATGAAGTCCAACCCTACAAATTCAGTCTAAGAGACAACTTGCAGGATTCACAAGCATTCTCTTCAGGATGCGGAATTAGGCTCACTAGAATGAATGAAATACAGCCAGACTTACCTGTGGGAAGGTGTACAATTCTCACAGCACTATCGGTTTTGTTAACATGTTGCCCTCCTGCTCCTTTGGCCCTGAATGTATCTATACGCAAGTCTTTGGGATCCACTTTAACGTCAACCTGGAATCAAAGAAAATTACTATTTTCTGCTCATTCTAAAAATATTTTGAATGTCTTTTCAATGGTGAAAAAAATAAATAATTCACTCCTCAAAAAACTACTCTTTTATAACTGTTTCTGAGTAACAGTTATAACTATTATACTTTAAAAAAAACCCCGCAATGTCAAATATCTCTGCAAAGCAAGTGATGCTTTAAATATTTCACTTTATTTTTTGACACTCTTGCTCCAGGTCCTTCACAAAACAAGGCACGTGTATGAAATGAAACAACATTAACAACCTTTTGTAAAACCATTAGCTTTGACAGGGAGACTAAGAAATAAGCAAATAATCAAAAACTGCTTCTGAACAGCAGCGCAAGGAGCTTGTTCATGAGTCAAGCTGGAACGATTCTTGCAAGAGTGCTTAAAAACATCTAACTGAGGAAAAACTGTGTGTCTCCAGATCCAAGTAAGGATCGCAGCATTGGAAACACGAGTCCATGGTGACCCAGACCATAGTCTGAGTTCAGTGGATGGAAAAGGAACATTCAGATCTGCTCAATGTTGCAAGGAAAGCATTACAAGGAAGCAGGAGAATGTGCAGGAAAAGCCTACTGGATCTGGTTTTGTTTATTTAGTGTGTAAACCACCGGTTTAAGTGAGAACTGTTGGTATCAACGAGATCTCAGAAAGACCAGCCAACACACTCATTAAAATTCAAAGCCGACCACCCTTGATTTAACAGAGAAGGACACCAATAATTTAAATGAAACAAAAAAATCAAAAGGACCTGCAGAATCACATTGCTATGCAACACGGAATATTTTCTGGGATATATTCCCCATCTTACTACATGACGCAATTGGCTTACTCATCGCAGTCAGCTTTGTGAGTGTTGGGGCTGGAATACTTATTGAAACAATCATTGATTTGGATGTCATTGCAGGCAATAACAAATCTCTGCCAAGTTGTTTATGATGATCCATTTAAACATGTAAGGTACAGAGCCAAGGACTATTACCTTCTAGAGTCAGAGAACTTGTGGTTCACTTGCTGAGACTTGCAAGGAGCACTTGGGTATCAATAAAATCCCAAAACGGTCAAACCAACATTGTTTTAAACAACACCTACTTCAGTGCCTAAATGGGTGAGCAGGGATACACCACCCCATCACCCTGATTTACCTCCTCTGGCTGAGGAAGGACAATAACTGACATTGTCCCTGTGTGAATACGCTGCATTCTTGATGACAAGCCCGTTTCAGGGATTCGCTGGACTCGATGAGTCCCTCCTTCATACTTCAGATGCCTGTAGACATCATCTCCCGAAATATGAGCAGCGGCATGATGCAACCCACCTAGAGAGATAAATAATGGGTGACAAATACAGCACAGAAACACCGCTTTTAATTTCATTGTCTCAGTGGAACGTCTGAAGAAGTACTGTACCTATCTCAGCCGGCGTATAGTTCACAATGTCAAAGGTCCAACGTTTATAGTCTGCATAGTTCTGGTACATCTCAAACACTTCTTTAGTGAACTGTTGGCAGATGTCTCCTAAAAATATAAAGGCACTACAACATAAATAGCAGTTCACAAAATGGCAACCACAGGTTTTTAGATTTAGTTGCGACTCTAACCACCGTCATCAGATTGATACTCTTCTTCAGAAAGTATTACTTTACACTATTAAAGTATAAAAAGGCATTAAGAATAACCCATTAAGAGGTTTAATAAATTTGGATGGATGTTTTAAGTAATCTTTACTGCAGGAACTTCACTGACCTCCAGTTGTTCTGCCAGCTGTCACTTCTAATACGACATGACTTCTATCGTATTTTTCCTTTGGCACTAGAAGCTGGAAAAGCTGAAAAGGAAAAAAAAAAAACAACCACAATGTCATTATATCCTCCATGACTGTATCTCCTTTTAATCATATTTAAAGCCAGCCTTCAAAATTGCCACAGCTTGACCACACACAGCCACTGATTTCTTTTCGGCAAACTGGTAAGTAGGACTAAACACTAGTCCTACTAGTTGCAATAGCTGTTGCAATGCAGTGCAGTTGAAGTGGAAATGGGATATGATGGTGTATCCACAGTAAAGCTAGCTGAAAATTTGATCCCTCAAAGTCAGGTGCCAGGTTACTCACTCCAGCCCCAGCTACCTATGAACACAAACTTATTAGCTATAATCCAGCCAATCTTTAAATTAATCTTATTTTTAAGGAAGCCCCGTCCCATATTATCTCAATCTGAACAGAGAAACGAGCCCAAACATAGAGCTCTCTACCAAATCATTTCAGCTTCTCCACTTATAATTAATTTCCCCACTCATGGGGTGATGTCAGCTGAAAAGAAAATTAAAAACTGCAAGTTCCAATCAGAAATCTCTCCAGAATTCATGCTCCGCTGCCACAACTACTAGGATGTCATGTCAGGTCTCAATAGCACAGACTTGCTATTTTTTTAATCCCCTTCAGCATCTGCAGATAGACAAGCGAGCAACCAAAAATGACTAAAACAATAAGCTTCTGAGACACAATTGTCAGTAAGAAGCTTACTAATAATTAATGTTGCCACTTTTGCCTGAATAGAATAGAGAAGCTGGACTTCTGTTCCATTAAATGTAAGCGTCAGAATCTATTGGTAAGATCGCAATGGAATGTTCTTCTGACAACTTTATTTACAAAGCCATATAATTTTATCTCAGGCTCACCTTTCTGCACAACATGTTGATTTTTTTATCCAGGATTTCTTTTTCTTCTAAGGCAAGCTCTAGAAGTTGTTTCTCATCTCGGCTGCCTAGGTCTAAATTCAACAACAGGAAGCGATGTCAGCCAATGTCACTTAGCTAAGAGCAAGTGGTAATACAGCTGACCGAAGACATGCACTGGGGCACATAAAAGCTTCAGTGGCATTTCACCAGCACAAAATATCAAATAAAAGCAGCCCAAGCCAGGATGCATATTGCTACTGCTAATTAAAATGATCAGATTTTTCAGGTGTGCTGGAAGGAGTAGCGGGTATCTTACCTCTCCATCTCTACCTGATGTCTCAAAGTCCGCATCACATAGACGCCAGTCCCACCTGACAGTCACTCCCAGTTATACTGAACATTACGTCATGTAAATTGACAGTCCAGGGATAAATCCACAAATGCATTTGACAAACTACATTAGAAATGTACCTGCAGACAAGAAGTGCCTCAGTTTCCCTTACTATAATTTTTAATGCAACAATATTTTTTTGTTTCTAGACTTGCCAAGAAACACCCATGTATTCTACAATTTTAGGCAACTCATTAAGGTGAGTACTAAAATTAATGGTACAATAATAATGAGGTTTCTAACTTTCTGTCTCCTGCTATTCAAGAGATCACTGAGATGTGGGAGTTACGGATGCAAGTCATCAGGACATAGGATACCTCACTTTGACCCTTTGCTTTGCATGAGTGCAAGGTGATTCCCTTTCCCTCTTTTCAGCATGTCAGACCACAATCTGGAGTACCCACATCCAGGTTTGAACTCCCCAGTGGAAGAAAAGCATGGAAATACTGGAGTGAGTCTAGTTCAGAATCACCAAGATGGTCAAGGGCTGGAGGAAAGGATGTACGGGAAACAGCTAAGAGAACTGTGTTTGTTCTCCCTTAAGAAAATCAGGGGGCGGAGAGGTTTTATCATAGTGTACAACTACATAATAGAAAGACACTGAAAAGATGGAGACAGACCTGTATATCATGATAAAAGGTTACATAAGGTGGAACATGCAAATTGGGAAAACTATTTTCACCCTCAGGGTGGTCAGACACTGGAACAGGAGCTTAGAGAAGTTGCAGGATCTCCATCCTTGAATATATTCCAAACTCAAGCGGACAAGGCCCTGGGCAACCTGCTCTAACCAGTCTTCCTTTGAGCAGGACATCAGACCAAATGACCTTTGAAGTTTCCCTTCAAACTGTATTATTCAATGATTCTGTGATTAGATTGCCCCTTCCCACATTTTAGAGCTTACTTACCAAACTAGGACACATTCTCAGGTAAAGCTAGTGGAAGCTCCAAACCTCTTCTGCCAGGTAGGCTCCAGTTTACAATAATCAAAGAAAACTGCTGCTGCCAAAATACGGAGCACCCTCTCCTTTTTATCTTTCTTCCCACTGTTCTACCAGCTGAGAAGTGGCTTTGTCACTCATCAGAACATAAACCAATTCAACCCACCAAAAGAAAAAAAAGCAGGTCTGGTTAAATAAATGCATGTATTTTACCATGACAAGTTGAACTAGACTTCATTGACGATCAAACAATTATCAGCACAAATTAACAGCTGGGAGGTAAGAGCAAAGGAAGAAAGCAACAACAGGAGGAGAAAACCCCTGTGCCTTCTACCCAGCATGGAAACCATAGGTTTGCCTCAGATGATGCGTAAAACCAGACACTCAATAGCCGAATGCATCTCCTTGCATGGGATGACCAGGCGCTCTCTGGATTCTGTGGCAGAAAATGGCTATCTAAAAGGCTGACGTATGAACCATGGGCTCCATGTCTTTGGGCATCTAGAGCCTCATTCGCTTCCACAGCAGCTGCCACACACACACACATTTACTGGTAGCCCCAGCAGCGAGTCTTAAAAACTAAACAGGCTGGGATGTTGAACCAGCTTTGTATACTGGGCAAGGACAGCAGCAGCTCCTCTGTATCACAGTTCTTAGTTTATGCTCTGGCTCTTTTTTCCTTAAATAAAATATGTGATCTGAGATCAACACCTGAACCTGGCATCCTTTGTACATGAGTCAAGAACTGTATAGATTTCCCTACCAGACCATCACAACTCCAACTCAAAGCTCATACTGAATCAAAGGCTTCTACCTGGTCCAAAAAGCATCATTATTGATTAGTTAGAAAAACAGTATCAAATTAACTACTGTCAGCAGAGATGAAAGAATGGTCTGCAGGTGACCAACGAGCTTGAGGTTCAAAGGATTGGCCTCCTTTTCCTACCTCCCTGCAAACTCGACCTTTAAGAATTCACTTAATCTACCCCATGATTCACATCACCAGTGAAATAATATTTTTCTGCTTCACTGAGTGTTGCAAACATAAAATCCTATAGCAATTGTGAAGAATTCAGGTGCTACAAAGAGGGTCAGTTAGACAGCTAAATGGAACTCAAAAGAGCAGTCAAATGAAGGGAGCATCTGTGTTTTAAATTGGCCACACAATAAATGGTACAGATAGAACAATTTAGCTCCATTTAATTAAATTCTTGACGGTAATTTTCCTTCGTTCTTTTCTCTTCTTTGAACTAGAACTTACTTCATTCATCCACAACATAATGTATGGAATTAGAAAAATTCGTCATTATATTTACTTCATCAAAAAATGGCCTTTTTAAGGTGAAGTATAAATTTTCCAGTGTCTTTTTAATACTTACTAATCCTTCCAAGAGCATTTCTTTTTCAACATTAAATTTTTGCAGCACCTTCACTCCTTTTTCTCCTTCTCCAGTGCCTCTGCACTTGAGAGGGGTTGAAAATAAAATATTTTCAATAAGCACAGTTTTGTCCAAAACCACAAACATCTACTTATTTCTAAAACTAAGGAATGCAAATAGTTTCTAGCCCTCTAAACATTTTACCACCTTTATTTCAATATGTCTTTTCCTGTTTTGCCAACAACCCTCGTCTGACTCTAAAAAACACCACGAACTTTCATACTTCTCCATTTACACCACTGGCTACCCATTTCTCCTGTCCTTTGCTCTCCCCTTGCTTCAGTTCTTTAATGTAAACTCCATTCTCTCCCAGCCAATGTTTCCCTCTCTTGCCTTAACACATCCTCTCGTGGTTTAATACCATGTAACAGAATGGATGACACTTTCTCTTTCTTACTGTGTGCACCTCCTCATACTTCTAATAATGGTTTTTTTTTGACAAAACGTTGCACTGTTACATATTCTGTAAATCCTTTTATTCTTTGTGTACTTGCTTATTTCTGAATGGCAACAAAACCAGCAATAATTTAAAATAAATTTTTACCCCAACTTCTACTCTAGCAGCATTTTAAAAAGCAGCAGCTTGTTAGAAAAATAGCCATTTTTATTCCTTGAAGGACTATTCATATATTTTTCAAATAAATATTAGCTTTTGACATTTAAATTGGAAGCTGACAATGCATGTCATAATGCAAATTCATGTAATTTGCTTAATAAGTATCCATGAATGGGCTAGATGGAATCCCATTTTAAATAACAGGCATGAAGTCTGCATCTATCATATACATTAGGCTTACTAATTTTTTTTCCTTCAGTTGACCCTGCTCTCAATTCTATTAAAAAACAACCTTAAGATAAACATTTTCAAACTACTTCTGCTAAGCAGATAGCTCTGAGACTCCAGATGGTCCCATCTCTCCCAAGCTGACTTATTAAAACCTCAAACTGAAGTGAGGTGAGATGAAAAACAGAAGGACGTGGTTGAATGCAGAAAGCCCTAGCAGTATGCAAGCTCTCAGGAGCAGGCAGGACCAGAGTGTTCCAGGGCTGGTTTAACTTCGAAGCTTTCTTCAAAGGCTGGGCAATGAAGCTTATTACAAGCAAAGCTGCTGTTTTGAAACACGTAAGTAGATGTGTGCTCCTTACCTCTGCACATTGCTTCTAACTCCTCAACTTCCCTTTCAGCCTCTTTGATTTCTTGAAATGCAGCTGCAATGGGGGACAGATCGGTGCATCTTTTCCTCAGAGCTCTTTGCTCAAAGTCATTTATTGAGTCAGCATTTAACAGACGACTAACCTGCTGGTATTCTTTGCTTAGACTCTCCAGATACTTCTGCACAGCCTCATGTTTCCACAATGCTCGAGAATCATGATGTGTTTTCCTATGCCAACTGTTGAAAGACAGAGTCAATCCAGCCACGTCCAAGAAAGACTTTGGCCTCCAAAATCCACAGTTGTGCAGTCCCACCACGTAACTTAACTTCTTTGCAACAGGAGAGAGAAGACAGCTGTGAAGTCGTCCATGACAGTAGCAACTGGCAAGCAGGCTCTTCAAAAGACAGACGCTTTGGAAAGGTTTCATTTTGTTTCTTATTTTTCCACCACCTGAAATTAAAAGTAGACAGTACATGGACCACTGTTAATTCTCTAGAGAGACTTCTATTAAAAAATAACACACACAAAAAAAAAAAAAAAAAAAAAAAAAAAAAAAAAAAAAAAACCAANAACATAAGAACTGCATCAGGCCCATATCCTGTTCTTGATTACACCAACAAATGCAACTGTCATGAACAAAAGTAACAGTTCAAAACAGAAACTCTTATTAGTATACCGACTGAGTGCTGATAAACGTCTCTTCCCTCACCTCCTCATTTATTTATGCTGTGGAAAAGCTACTGTGGATGTGGCTTTACAGACAACAGCTTCATTGCAAAAATCCAACCATTTCATGCCTTACCAGTGAAAGAAAAATGTTGCTCACAGAAGACAAACCTATACCACAGGGGCAGAATTATATGTAAAGAATGTATGAAATGTGCAGAACTAATATGCAAAATATATAATATACCCAGTAGACTAACAAGACATAATTTTGTCAGGAGAACATTAGGAACACCTAACCGACCTTGCAGCAGATTAGTCAACAGGACTACAATACCCTTGCAAGAAAATACTCTTGCATATATGTACTATGTAAGACAAAAGCAGTGTTTCAAGTCACATGTTCTTTCCACGATGTATTTACAAATAAGTGTTACTAACATTTTCTATCAAAAAAAAAGTACTCTGAAATGCAACCCCTGTATTTTTCTGAGACACCTGGCCTACAGTTTCGCAGGACACAGGCTCCCCTTAGCATCACTGTGGCTCTAAGGGAGATCTTTTCCTCTTCATTTTGTATCATCAGCACTGCAAACTATGCCATGCTGATACTAATGCTATGAATTCTTACTGTGCCCTAAAAAATTTGTATTGGAGTGCGAGGGTCTACCAAGGGGACTAAAGTGAAATTATTCTTATTCTCGCACAGAAAAGGTTTAATAATTAAAGAAGTGCTCCTTAATATCTCTGCCAGTGTCACAATCCCACCTGTCTACCAATTTTTTTAAAAAAAGCGGAATCAGAGAAAATGAGAACATGGAACTTCTGCAACAGGATGTCTTGAAAAATACACTTCAGTTTTCTGACACAAGTATGTTTTACTCATCAGTAACAAGACCTTCTGTGCATCTTCAGGCATTTTATTAACGTATTACTGTGACATTCCAAATACTCAACCCATCCATTATCCTCACCTAATTACTTTCACCCATTTGTCCACAATGACAAAAGAACCCTATGCAGTAAAGCCAGCAGTACTGTGTCTTGCTTGCCTGGCTGTCTGTTTTACTACGTACAGGAGGAGGGAAGCACCTTTATTGTACTTCTGAACCTTCCCCAGATTTCCTGGCCAGCAGGTGCTATTGAACCCTCAGTGGCAATTTCAGGACTGCTGTGATTTACAGAAAGCTAATGATATCCCTCATGGATTGCTCTAATGACTAAACCTGGCTGTAGCAGAGGGATCCTGTTCCCTTCACCAGGGAAGGGAACAGCAAAAAGCACAAATCAGGCTCGTCATATACAATCCTGGACTTAGCTGCTAATGGGCACATGTGGACTCAATTCCAAAAGACCTAATTCTGCTGATGGTACTGGAGTTGCTCCAGGCCTGCACGGCCCATCACAGAATTACAAAATGGTTAGAGTTGGAAGGGACCTTAAAGATCATTGAGTTCCAACCCCCCTGCCACGGGCAGGGACACCTCCCACTAGAGCAGGTTGCTCAAAGCCCCATCCAGCCTGGCCTTGAACACTTTCAGGGATGGGGGTTTGGTCAAATGCTAACCACCATTAACTCATTTTTAAAATACTAATTTTATATTTTATTTGATTTTATCAATTCATTAAATATGTTAACAATTTTTATTGATGTAGTTAAGAAGCAATGTACTCTAGTAACAGATTTGTACTATTGTTCTGCCTGAGCTCTCAAAAATAAAATTCTCAAGTTTAAATGCCTAAAAAGCTTAAGCAATGGCATGACAACGGAAATCAGAAATTCCAAAATTACTTTGCTATGCCAAATAAAAAAAGGTATCTCCTCTTCAGAGAGATGTTGCCACATTATATTTGTGCAGAAATAAGCACACATAAACTTTTAGAGCTATGACCAGAAGATGACCTATTAACTGCTTTTCAAACCAGATTTTAATAACTTTTTATGCAACAAAATTACCCTGTGCACATTCATAAATCGAAACCAGTAAGCAAAAGCGACATCTGCAATTGTCTTATTACAATATAACTTAGTTATGTTACTTATATAACAAAATAAATAAGTTTCCAGACAAGGAACAGTTATCAATACTGTGACCACTTTAAGAGGTTTAAAAAATCATTTCTAACAACCAAAGGTGCTATTAAATTAAACAAAATTAATTAATTAATTACCACACAAATTAATTCAGGCACGTAAGAATATGAAGGTACACAGAAGAAGCATGTCTTTCAAAGCAGGCTGTTAAGAGGAACAGCTCAAGGCTGTGCCTTTGAGGCCACCTTTCATATACATCTGCCTCCCATCCTGAGCAAACCCCTCAAACGCTGTGTACCAAGTTCCCCTGGCAGCCCCCCCTTGTTGCAGGGGGACGAGGAAGGCAGAAGCAGGCAGAAGTCACACAACAGCAGCAGAAGGTGGCTATGAGGGGCTCTGCTCCCCACAACCCACCGAGGAGCTTTGGCACTCACCATCCGCACACATCGGTGCCAGACGGATCCTACCTTCAAACAGGAGGCCATGGCTGACGGGAAGTAGAGCGGAAAAACTCCCAGTCCCAGTATGCCTGCTAAAAACAGGACTCCCGGCATGCTTTAGCTTCGGCTCAGGCCCACGTGGCCGGCCAGCTGGCCAGCCCGCGGGGGCACAGGATACCCTCACCAATGCCATCAGTAAAGGCGGGCTTTGCTTGGCTTTGTGAAATGCAAGGCCCAAAAAAAAAAACCTGGGAATGCAACTTCATAAAAACAGCTCTTCATTTTCTTCCTCACAGTAACACTATGCTCTGACTTCAGCACGCTTTGCTGTTACTCTTGCCATTTCCTCCAAGCGGGAATATTTCACTTCTGTTTCCAGCTTCTAAACTGTTCTGTTGCATACACTTTTCCATGTATTTTCCTCAAACATGGGCTGAAAACACACGTAATTTCAAATCTGGTTATTCAGAGGCTAATTTCAGAGAAGTTTGCAGAAAACAACATTAAGTTCCACTTTATGTCAAAGCTCACTATTCAATTATAGTTTATATCAATTATTACTTTGCCACTAAAGACAAACATCAGTTATAAAATATTAATAAGCGTAACCCTTCAGATTAGCATTCCACTAACAGGCTGCAGCCTCCTAATAAGGTATGTTTTAAAGCACACCATGTATATTCATATTTTAATAGCTAATATTAAGCAGATTTTACAACTACCTCCCTCCCTGATTATATTCGCGCTTAAAAAAAGTCTTAAATAACACTGGGGTTTTATGCCTATAATCACCCCAAAATTCACTTTACCTACTCTTTGTCATATATGCTATAGGAGGAAAAATGCATTCAAACATCAAAGATGAAAAATTCTGCTGCTTGAGACTATTTAATGTTTCCCTTAGGTGTCCCACTTGGATTGAAAAGTCATTCTCTCTTCTGAAGTTTGCTTTATTCCAGTAACTGTCCCCACCTCTTTTTATATTAGAACAAATTCAGTTTTGCTCTAAATGCTTGAAAACCTATGGCACGCTGAATTGCCTTCTTCCCAGTTACTGTCACTCAACAGGATTTTTAAAAGGTAAAAAATTGGTGTTCAGCACATAAAACATCAGCAGGACTTGGTGGGATAAATATTCCTTCAGACTGAAAATGAGATTGATATGGGGGATTCGGACCAAACCTCATCAGCACACAAATTACAACCAGGGGCTTGTCTAGATCTGAGGACAGATTCCAGCTCTGCTCCATCCCCCGGAACAGAAGACAAGGTTAACAAATTAAAAGGCCCTTCCAAAAAATAGCAACCACCCCAGAGCTGATCCAATTTACAAAGGGGCCACAGCAAACAGCAGTCTGAAACCTCCAAGGTGCTTCCCCAGGCCTGAGCCTGCTGTGCTGGGCTATCCAGATGCCATCCCCACCACCCCTTACCCTTCTGCCACCATGACTTAGGCCTCGAAGAAAATAATAAAATTATCCTTGCACTGGAACTCTAAAAATGCAATCTGATACTTAAAAATCTTGGGAAGGTGATCTATGGGGGGGGGCAGGGGAAGGGAGTGGGCAACCAAGAATCTAATAAGAACATGAAAACTGTAAGCAGACCACAAAAATTGATTTTAAAAGAAGGCAGGCCAAGGAAAACCAAATCAACTACTTCTACTCCAGCCAGTAGTGGGTCTTACTTAAAGCCTCTGATTAAATGCAATCATGATTTAGTTTTTACTATGCCTTGACGACAAGTTCTTTAACTCTGAGTGTGAAAACACAGACTATAACAAATTGTCAGTCCTCCAGACTGAGCAGGGACCACACAGCCAAGACTGTGGGTGGACTCTGTACTATCAGCAGGGTTGCCAGATACACCATACAGGACCTAGGCCATGCCTCTCCTATTCAAAACATATAAAATAATACACTTTCCCCATATTTACCGTATGCTTTTAGAATGTAATATGGGAATTGAGTAGGATGAAAGATGGGAAATCCTATTGTCATCTGTGTTTCCACCTCCCTCACAGTTTCCTTTGATGCCTTAAAACCTGCATGGCTGAAGCAGCTGCCTAAGGAGCTGGGGAGGACCAGGGGTTTGG
>VZRU01013410.1:7622-19201 GCA_013398155.1 Pedionomus torquatus
AGTAAGACTTACAGTAAGTTCTGCAATCTTTAAAATGGATTTAATCAATGAGAAAAGTCTTGCATGTCTCCCTGGAGAATTACAGCTGTAGAGTAGCAGGGGTTGCAAGGGACCTTTGGAGGTCATCTCGTGCAGCCTCCTCCTCAAACCAGGGCAGAACTTCTCTGTTTGCTGTGGCAGAGCCTCTGGACAGGTTGGTACATAGAAATTTGTGCAACTTCTTCAGGGCTGTTTGTTTTGGTTGGGAAACAGCAGATACCGGTATTTTGGCGTACAATAAGTTACATTTTATTTGTGGGTTGGAGGATTCTCTTTTTATCACTCTCTGTTCCAAATCTGGCAGTTCTGGAATTCATTCTGTCTCCTGTATATGATTTCAGCCATCTGTGGGAGGGGTATTGCACTTTGGTGAACCGCCTATTGCAGTCTTTCTCGCAGACCTTCAGGACTCTTGATTTAACTTCTGCCTCTGTTTTCCAAGTGACACCTGTTCACACCTACCTCTGAAACTGAAAAAAAAAAAAAAAGGTTTTCCCCAAAATGCTGGTACACAAACCCTTTGCTTTCTGTCACGAAGAGGCCAACTTCAAACCCCTTTGGAGGCTTCTGCTCCGACACCTTAAGACCTTCCACATCTGTTTCCACTCGTGTTGCTGCTTCCATCTTCCTAACACTTCTAATTAATTTTTGGTCGTGGGACTTCTTGTGCTGTTGATTTACATTTCACTTTCTCTTCCCTTCTGGCTCCAAGCCTTCTAAGCTGGTTCACCACAACTCCAAGACTCTCCCTCGGTCTTTTACCCACGGCTTACTGCCCTGTCAGCGTAGCAAAAGCCACTCAGGTTTTTGTGACTACTTTACCCCATCTCACTTGAGCGTTCCACCTGGCAACTTTTCGGGGTTTCTTTCTGAAGCCCATTAAAAAGGCATCTAATGCAAAAAAAATCACAGCTGCTCTTTCACCATGCTGTTCCTACACTACACTGACAAAAATTTCCTTCAAACCACTTGTGGTTACTCAGATTCTAATGAAACCCACCCCCCCACACCCCTTCCTGGCTAGTTCCTTTGAGCCCCTGGTGTTAACCGGGCAACTGGGCAGACTTTTTCTTACCGGGCAAAACACAGTTCATGTGTTCACTTCATCTAACCTGCCCTCTACTGCAAAAGCCTGGGTCTCGCCTCAGTGACACCGACAGGCACTTACTAGTCACAATGTACAATTTAAGGGTACGAGGTGTTATTTGAGGACTTCTCTCTGAAGGAGAAAGCCCTGATTGTGTTAGAGAGGAAAAGGAGTTCTGTTTTTATTCCCAGACTAGTAAAAAGGAGAAAGCGTCTCTTAACTAGGGGTAGTTAGAAACTACTCTTTGTTACAAAATTGGAAGGTCTAGATGAATAAATATTCGTCAGAGTGCTCCCTTTGACGTTAGCAAGGAGTTCTTCCAGGGATCCCTTCCCAGACAAGGAGATGGGACACAAAATAACACGAGGCATTGGTGACATGCCCTTCGTGTCCTTCTCTGGGGTTAGGGCAAACCCATCCTAAAGTTCCTGGCCCTTTTTCATACGCTTACTTATTTCTCTGCAGTATATTTATGCATGCAAAGCTGCATAGCTCTGAGGAGAGGATGACAGAGGGATTCCAGTGAAGGCTGTTTTCAGCTCATTGACAGGGCAGGATCAGGCCTGGCCAGATCAACTGGTGATTCTGTCCTTTGGGAGCAAGAGAGGGGATGGAGGGAAGTATTTACAAACTAAAGCTTAATAACTCTGTTTCCATCCAACACAGAATGCTAACTTTTATAAACTCTCTGTCCCCTAAGGGAAAGTTGCTCCACTTGAAGCTTTTTTTCTCAGGGTAATCATAAAGACAGTGAACATGAGAGAAAATAAATTCTAGCTGTGTATAAAAATGGTAGGAATAGGAATGCCGGATCCATTTTATCACTGCCATCATGCATTACATATCTGGCTTCTCCAGATAATAACTATATATATATAACTATATATACAGTCTGTGTGTGAATATGCCACAAAGAAGGTATTTAAGGAGAAACTTCTCTGCTAGTCACAGCAAGGCAACGCTGAAAGAGGGACGGGGTGTTGGTCAATGGAATGTCTCTGGTTCAGAAGTGACACCTTATTATCAGGGCTGCTAGCTCCAAAATCAGGTTATGAATGCCCTGCAGGTGTAATACCAGAAGACAGAACAGTATACCTGGCCTTTTTACGTAACGCAACATAACTGCAGATAGAGGAAGAGACATGATGATTCATTATCTGTTCATCCGAAAAACAAGATTGCTGATTCATATGCTACATCCTAAAGCTTCACGAGTCAAAACGTATTCTTGTCTATTGTCAAGTCTCTATAAAAAGATGCTGTGCTCAGGAGCCTGCCCATGGTTTCTGCCACTGCTCTTCTTGTCAATCAAAAGGTCTAGATCAGCCTCAGCCTTATGGGTCTGCAATGTCTCTTCTAATATGCCCTACTTCTAGCAGCCCTTGTTACAAGCTTTACAAGTGCTATCGCCTTAGTTTTGTCCTCTGTGTTTTTAAATAGGATGTGGAACTTTTAAAAATGCATAATATAGCCTATAGCACACCAGAATTGCATTTCAGGCTCCTGCTCGTGCCCTGTTTTTCACAATGGCCACATACAGAAACAAAGGCAAATCCATCCTTCTTGCAGCTGGTCATCCTGTCCAAGGCAGGGAGCTTCCTGCACTCAGATGTTTATTTTTTCTTTACATCAGTTTACTGAAATTAGCAAAACTTTATTTCTACCACTTTTATCAAAATAAGGCATTAATCTCTCTCTTGTTTAAGCTGTATAAGCCTCTTAAGAGCTGGATGCAATGCTGATTAAAACCAACTGTGCCTAATGAAACTGCAGATCTTCTGAAAAACATGAGACCGATGCCAGTGTAAGCACATCAAACTGGTGTGGAGGGATGAATAACTCGTTACTGTGTAAATACAGAAGGTCCCCACCACGAGCAAATCTGCTGCTGGAAAGATTACCATTGGTATTAGTTGCACAGCTGCACAATGATGGTTTCATGCCTTATCAAAAGAGTCAAGTGGTCAAAGATGTGAAACAAGGAACTAGAGCAAGACTTTCTAGCAGGGGGAAAAGGAGACTGACAGATGTGCTGTACTATTTGCACCCCAATAAACTAGAGCCAGACTCCTGTAGAACCCTCCAAGCCACTGTTCTGTTATACAGTATTTTCCCTATGGAGTCAGCATGCTTTGAGCAGGGTAAGACTACGGAGATGGTGACTCCATTGCTGATACCCAGCATCAATTCAAAATCGGTCATCTTCCTTTTTAAGTCTTGTGAGTAGATGAGCTCAGTTACCCACTGAGACTTGATTCTTCCAGAAAACTGACTACTCATCCACCTTAAATGTGTCTTTGGTAGCCTGGCTCAGAAGGCAGTTGATGGGCTGGCTGATGAAAATAGTGTACATGTGGATTGAGAGTGGGTAAGAGAAGTATGAGCATATGTCTGAGAAAATGCTTAGTTCACTCTTTAAAAAAAAAAAAATCTGAAAAATGGGGCTCCGATTTTCTGCCAGGGGACACTTTTGAATACAAACATTTCTATTAATAATTCTATAGACACATAATAAATAATCTATTAAAGTTGATCTAACTTAGAGCAGGAGGAAATGCTGATGGAAAGAATAGAGGCCAGGCTAGGAAATAACTTGAGTTTAGAGGCTCCGTATCTCAGAGGCTTTGTTCTGGGTACTGACCCAGCACTTTGCTGTGGCTTCCTACACTTTCCTCAGAGCAGAACCAGAAGAGAGCACTGCCGGTTCACACTGGTAACTTCTTCCCATCACGTACATCATAATTTGAATTTAACATGTGCCAAGAGAGAACTAAGCAAAAATCTTTCTATTTAGATACATCGTCCATGAGGGGCATATTGTATGTCTTCATAAATTCTAAAATTTCACTGCAGTTAAGTGTTTTGTAGGCACATTTGATTTTTTTTCCAAACATCACTACTCTGGCAGAAACTCCCTCTTGGGTTTTATTTAAAAAAACACTTTTCAGCATCCTTGAGCAGTGCTAAGCACAAAGGCCCTAAATCAGAGGTGATGTTGGCCATCGCCCTTTCCTTTCCTCTGTTCGCTTTGTGCCTTGAGCATCACACGTGTTAGGAAAAAGGGAGAGCTAAAACAGTGCATGACATTTTAAGAGGTGCTGTTTTCCTGCCATCCCATCCCTCCTCCTCTTTTTTTGTCCCTGCACTCAGAGGAGCTGTGCCTGTCCCAAGCACGTCTGGAGAAAAGGAGGCTGAGGGGGAGACCTTCTGGCTCTCTACAGCTCCCTGAAAGGAGGGTGTAGCCAGGGGGAGTTGGTCTCTTCTCCCAAGGAACAGGCAATGGGACAAGAGGAAACGGCCTCAACTTGCCCCAGGGGAGGTTTAGGATGGATATTAGGAAAAATTTCTACACTGACTTTGTTGTCCAGCCTTAGAAGAGGCTACCCAGGACAGTGGTGGAGTCACCACTTGGAGGGATTTAAAAGGCAGGCAGATGTGGTGCTGAGGGACGTGAGTTAGTGGTGGTTTGGGCAGTATTAGGTCGATGGTTGGACTTGATGATCTGAAAGGTCCCTTCTAACTGAGACAACTCCAAGGTTCTATGTCAAAGAGGCTTGCTGAAGCCACAGCAGGACTTCAGATGATCTTCTCTGCCCTGAAAAATGACTAGGAGCAGTCATGTTCTCCATTACAGCTGAGAGTCAGCTCAAAACCTTGGCAGCCTGTCAGCTCCCTTGTGGTGCCTCGCTCTCAGGGTGCAGTTAGACTCACCATATGCTGGTGTCTCAGAGTCTCAGTGTCAGTGGGTCTGCTGCGAACGGGCTCCAGCACAGCAGCTCAAATGCACAACTGTGGACATACCTTGAAAAGGAAGGAGTCCAGATCAAATTCAGAAGCAATTTAAAAATAGGAGGGTGTTAGTTTCATATAGATAAATGTGGGAGAGTTAAAGTGGTAAAAGGCAGATAGCAAAGGAAAAGAATGTACAAATAAGCCCCTGCAGGTCGCTGTGGCCTGGCTTGGAATTCCTTCTGAATTTAGCCTGGAATGTCAATGCCCATGTCAGGTCGCTGTTGGAACACAACCTGCCCAAGCAAAGCTGCAAACGTAAAAAACTCTTCCCCTACCTCTCTCATATTTTCCCTTGTTAATCACTTGATGATTTAAAGCTTTCAAAAACTATAGGTCTTTCTCTTTTCTGTGACCAAGCCCAAGAAAAGGTGTCACTGTTTGTCTTTTCACAAACATACTTCTTCCTGTAAGAGGAGCAATGGAAATTTTCCCATCAGGCAACTGCAAAATGCAGGTAATTGTCACACGCCAGGGAGAATATTCTCTCCTCTGCCCTTGAAATTCCAACATTTTTTTTATATATTCACGGGTTTTTGTCATTTGGGATCCTTAGTTAACATTTATGCTAATGTTTCCATCCATTAATTTTAAGTGCCCCAGTGTTTTATAAAAGATGGAGGTACAAAATAGCCTGCCTGCAGCATTCCACAGTGATTTCCTAGCCATGTTTCTAAGGCAGCTCTTACCGAAATGAAAGCACCATTTTGGCCTGAAAAATCAAGTTCTTTCACTGATGCTAAATTTTTGGTTTGAAACTTTTTGCCGCATAATGCACATTGTGTTGTTTTCTCTTCACTCAACTTCTCTTTCCCTGAAGAGTGGGCAGAGGGCAGGGCTTCCAAACGGCACAGACTGTCTTCCAAGATCTATCAGAGTGCTTGGCATCAGAAGTATAAAAAGCACCAGGATTTGCCAGTACTCACAATAACCACGTGTCTAGGTGCTTTGCACAGCTCCTCCCAATATAGATACAGAGGTGCTATATCGAGCTTTTACACGATGTCGGTTTGGAAGCTCTGGCTGGGGAGCGTGGAGTCGCCTAAGCCTTCACATTTGTGCTGGGATCAGCTGGAGCAGAAGCAGGGATTTAAAAAGAGGACATGGGCACTTTGCCTAAGAAAAAATAACTGCCAATAAATCCTCTGTCTAAAGTATGTGGACAAAGAGTAACTGAGAAATTGAAAAAATCTGTAACTGGGCAATTTCAAAATACAAACATAGACAATCTTGGATTCCTTCTTTCTGTGTAAAGCAAAACTATATTTCTGGAGTAGTTGGGTCGCTAAAGGTCACATATGGTTTGTTTAGATTCCTCTTTCCTAAAGGATGAGTTCTGGTGTCCCACACCGATTTCTGTCCATGCATACAGATCTGTGGCTGGGGTAACGCTCTGAACTTGGCCTCTGTGGGAACAGAGCTTGGAGTTCATGCTTTTCTGATGCTCAGACCAATACTGACATTCTGCTGATATAACTACTTGGGTGGTTCTATAAGCTCAGCGTCAGAGTCTGTTATAAATCTGTCCATAAATAAATAAAACTGGACTGAGGAATGTTAGCTAAAGGAATCTATAATAAGATGTATTTATTTCTCTAGCCCTTCTGCCAGTGCAGAACTTCAGCCTCCCCCAGCAGAGCTGCCTGGGGAGCAAAGTCTTCTGTTTCTTTTCCTGTCCTAAGGGGACTGGCGGGTGACTGGCTTATTGAGCAGAGCCGTTAGGTACAGTTCTGAACTTCCCACATGTGGGTACCTCTCTGTAAGTCAGCATGACTACTCAAAATACCACAACACTTTACTAGCCAGAGCTCAGCCATCTGGGGGGGANTTCTGCCTACAGGGCTCCATGAGGTCTCTCCTAAAATCACAGCAGTTCTCCCCAGCTGCTGATGCTGCTGGGCTCTCAGATGCAAGGGACAGTTTTGGCTCTCCATAAGGTGAACCCACCTTTCCTGAGCTGCCCTCTGTGTTACCGAATTAGCTGCCAAATGAGAATGGCTCAGGGGGGAAAAAAAAAAAAAAAAGATGTTATTTGGTTCCAAGTACATTTTACTAAAAGCCCTTTTGGCTAAATTGGGGGACTCACAAGACCTTCGGATGTTTCCATACTGTCATCATTCTGTCTGGGATGAAACACCAGTAGCATGAGGACAGGCACGTATCAGTATTTCTGATAAGAACAGTCTGCACTTTGGTCACTCAAATTGTCGCTAAAGAAAGCAGACTTCTTCCAGGTCATTCAATCTAACTAGGAAGCAGGAAACTTGATATTCCTAACAAAACTACTAGATACTATCATAGTCTAAAGTGTCTGAATGGAGAAGAAAGTCCCCAAGGAGCTTGTGTACTATCCTGTGTACACTGTCATGAGTTCTCCAGGGCTTTGCACCACTCCAAACACAGGACTGACACTGGGGACCTTGCCAGTTGCGTCAAACTAACTCAAATTATCAAAATTATTTGTTTGCCTATAATTTAAGGTTCCTGGTAACTAGCATGCATTCCGTATTATTTTTTCTTTAAGGAATATCATTTATCTTGGAACAAACACAGCCCAAGCCAACTTCAGTTCAGTACTTATCTGTCACAGATGTTTTTTGTTGACAAGCTGATGGCCACAAGGGTGGCTGGGTGCTGTGTCCTCAGCTGCACTGCCGGGGCTGTTCCGGTCCGCACCAAGGAGTCTCTGGGCATGGACAGTATCAGACAGACAGCAGTGGCTCCGTAGCACGAGCTGGCCAGGCAACAAAGAAAGGATCATCAGGGGAACTATTTCAGAAGAAAAATGGTCGCTCACCTACAGGGAGAAAGCTATTTCACTGTTACATGCCTGCAGGACATTTATTTTGTGTGCAATGATAGCATTTCAGTTATCTTCAAGGTTTGAAGAGCTACTTCCACCCCAATCTATTTTTCCATGTAGGTGTTTTCAGGTTTGAAATTTTTTTGCTTATGAGGTAGATCTGAAAAGTAAATTAGGCTTTTACTGGGCACATGCTGGTGAAGCAAGGTCAGAAACTCCTAGAACAGCAGGTACCTGAGATCCTGAGATCTCAAAACTGAAAGGGCCTGGCCAGATGAGGAGAAGCAGCGGGAAGGAAAAAGAGAAGGATGAGTCTCTCCTGGAGGGACTCCAACGTGATAGAACCTGAGATATATTTAGATTTAACCCTAAGTAACCTTGCAGTTGAAATGACATCCTGTGTAACTTCATCTCAACTGCAATAGTTAGCACTTATCTAACTCTGTAAAGTCAAAAAAGGCCTTTTTTTTTTTTTTTTTTTTCCTTACTCACAAAATAAGTACACATAGAAAAAGGGAGAGNCCTCTAAAACACAAGAAGGATAGCTTGTGAGTATGTTTCACAGATAGATGAGAACCCCCATGGCATTAAGGATTACCTTCTACACTCCAAACCCCTGCCATCTGAAGAGGAATTTATCAGGTGTTAGGCACGGGCTGTACTGGCCAAGTACACAGTGGGGACACGCTCCACAAAGTAATCACACTCCCAGGTGAAATACAAGCACTGATATTTACTATTTTTAGGCACTGTGTAACTGTGATCCCGAGAGTGACCATAAGGCAACGTTTCAACAACCAAGGTATGTCCACTCGAATAAAATACCCAACAGTTATATTCTGGAATGAATGGAAAAAACTATTTTCCATGGATCAATAAAAAACATAGAAAGTCTTGCAACAGTAAGTTATTTTATAACCTATGCAGAAGAAACATCTCAGTTGCTTGTAAAGAACTACAGAAAGTAGATCACAGAAATAATTCTAGAATAAACAGTTTCAGTAAAGTACTCAGAATTTTCCTTCCCTTGCTATAAAATAAAAATTCCAGGGAAGGATTTTGTGTGTCCATAAGAGAATGGTACGTTGCCATTTGCTGACATCACTCAGCTGTGAAGAAAGCACCAATACCTAAGTCATTAATGTTTTTCCATCCTTTAAATGTATAATATCAGCAATAAAGAAAGCCTACAGTAAGGGACAAGGAAAAATCATACCAAAGGAGAAGCTTCCAATTGTCACGTGTTGGCTTAGCTCCATAAGAACTCGTGTGCAGCAGGACGTACGCCTCACTGTGGTGACTTCTCATAATCCTCTTTAAAAAAAAAAAAAAAAAAAAAAAAAAATTTACTTTTACTGGCTTTTACTGACAATTTGTGAGCATCAGAGTTTGATTCCTGTTTCTTATTTTCTGTCACTTTGTTAGAAATCTGCATAAATCTGTTCATCACAGCAAGTCTCAGATTTAAATGTTTTCCCATCTGATTTTAATATCGCTGTAATGACATTCCTTCTTTTCATCACAATTCCTTTTCTGAATCCCTGCCATGGACTACTTTTCAGTGTGAGCCTTCCCTTAGAAATGTTGGGATTCACTGGATTTATCACTGTTACTTCATGGAGAAACTATAATTACTTCTTGACCCGAGTAACTGCGCTGCTCAGGCCAAAGTCAAGAATAGCCTCCTCTTTTTTTATTTTCCCCAGGCTGTGGAACAGTTTGCCATTCCAAGAAGGCACCAAGGGAATTGCTGAGAACTCACCTCTCCAAGGTTTGTCCTGACATACCGTTTTGCCCACCAGCAGTCGGGGCAGTACACCACTGCTTTTCAAAAAGCCTTTACACTCTCGCTGCTTTGCTTTCCTTCATGCTCCATACAGTATTTACATTCTGTACGACAACCACTCTGGATCCAAACTGACAGCACGGGTTCCTTACACTGCGGAGGGAAAGAGGCAGTGCTTCAGAGGGCGACCAAGAGTGAGAAACCTGCCTGCTTTCTTAATTACTCAAAGGACCTGGCCATTTCTGTTAAATGCCCAGGACGGACTGTGGAGGTGCCTGAGCCTCCCCAAAACCTTCCTTTTTCAACTGGGACAGGAAACTTCTACTGAAATCTGTTAAAATCGTCACCTGAACTGCAATTTAAATGCATGGAGAGTCTTTCACTAGTTCTTGCTACTCCGAAACCTTTCCCCCAAGATGATTTTCCCATGAGAATGACTACTTCCCAGGTCAGTTCCAGACAGGTAGCCTGCTAAGTAGCACACTTTTTTTTTTCATTCAGTGAACTTCAAAAAAACTAAATATGTCATGGTTGGATAGACATTTGAGTTTGTCTCTATATGTATTTTGTAGCTTTTACATGTTACTGTACCTATTTGAGACACAAATTAGCCTGTTTTGCTAAGATTCGTAGTCAACACTGATCTTCAGCCCTGCTGCTCCTCTGCTACTCTTGCCTTTCTTCATAATAATAAGTAATTTCCCAGGTCTCTGCCGCGTTCCCGCGCTGGCAGCTCGTGTCACTCTGTTTTGCATGTGTGGAATCCATGCTTTTTAAAAAAAAGCTGTTTCCTCCCAGCCAGATCTCAGGCATGACAGAAAACCAACCAAAAGCTCCCTTTAGGCCCTCTAGCCACGTGTTTTCTCCAGTCATCTTTGATGGCAGAACTGGAATAATTTTAAAGGAATCACAAGGGCCCAGGACTAAAGGCTTGCTCTCTGTGTAATCTAGTTTCCATGAACTCTCATGCGCTTATCTGTGCTTCTGGCGCCAGGATCACAAGCTTCTCCCTACCGCTGGAAAGAATCTTCTCCAGATGTACCCCGTGAGCAGTCATCTCCACAGCTGACCACCGAGCTCCTCTCCGCAACGCTCACTCTCTCAGTGGTTCACTATCTCCAAATCTCCTTCCATCTCATTTTTTTCCCCATCCCTTTCTTATTCCCAAACACGCGTATTTATTCTACTTCACCCCCACCTGCTGGCAAGGCGAAGCTGGCACACACCCCCTGCCACTAACTACAGACTGGCGACTGGCAGAGAAGTAGCTCCTGCTTAACTGAGTAGCCAAAGCACTTGGTAGACGGGATGGGAAGGGAGAAAATAAGTCCCTTTAAAGACAAACATTCACCACCATACAGCCCGTACTGCTTTGATTTTGCAGTGAGCTCTTACTTCAATTGATCGGCCCCTTTTCGTTTAGAAAAAGTAGCTTGTGCTCAGAAAGTTTCTATTTATAGGTCTAAAAAATTAAGTGAAGCATAGACGGCTCCTGTTTCCCTCCAAACATACCTGTTTTCTTTACAGGCATGTTTTATTATTTCCTGGCCTACACCATTAATTATTCTTGGTTGGGTTCCCCCCACCCAAGTCTCATCTGGAAATAAATTTTAAATTATTCTTCATTTGCAATAAGCAAAATTTCTCAAGGTTTGAAACGTCTTATTAATTCTAGCGTTTTACTTTTCTTCCAAGATCAAGCCGTTAGTCAGAGCTGAGAAATCCTCACGAAATGAAGGGCCGAAAATCCGAGGTGCGATGGGCTGCCCTGCAGATCGGCACGGACCGCGTCTCTGCCCACAAGGGATCTATAAAAGAAAGGAAAAGGGTCTATTTTTAAGGCTGCCTTAGTCTGTCCATACCAAACAGTCCCTATTTTTCTTTCTCTTTTAATTCTTCCTCCTTTTTTCTTCTTCCCTGCCCTCTAGCGACCAAGCATGTTTCCAGATAAACTGTTTTAAGCACACTTCAATAGTTTCAAGGAACTATTAGGCCAGGTCATGCCCCTAACATAGGTGTGCAAAAAGGGGAGAGGCTACTGGGCAATCACAGATCACACTAAAAAAAAAAAAAAA